>JAAGNO010013035.1:49369-69939 GCA_033439905.1 Ceryle rudis | reverse complement strand
TTTCTCTGAAGGAACTGGCTTGTTAATTCTGGACTTCATGCACTGAACTCATTCTTGGCATTTGCATTTATTAGGCAGAACTTTGCATTGATACTTTGTTATTTTTTAAGTCTTTCAGAAACAAGTTCTTCTGTCAGTTAAATACTTTGATATGCCAATGCACACATCTTTCAAGTAGTTCCTTCTTGACCTTTCACTAGTGGTAACTGACTCCCCAAAGACTTCTCAAGGTCAGGCTGAAGTCAAAAAGACACCAAGGATTTCCAAAATAATGAATCTTTCTTTCTGAGACCTTCTAAAAATCTGTCAGGGTGTGTTTAATCATCATAAATGCCTCATATATAATTAGATTTAAACTTTCCAGGCTAAAATGATTTTCCCACAAATGTTAGTAGCCCAGTGGATATATTTTCAAGAAAACACCTTCTTCCTCTTTTGTGTCCTATCCCATAAACTTTCAATAGCAGCTTGCCCTATACAGTCCACAGCTAGTTCATTGTTTTCCACCAAACTACATTTAATAAATCCTACTAAACACAGTGCTGATTCCATCTGAAATTAAGATTGTGGAAAATGTGCATTTTTGTCTCCCTTAGAATTAAGAATGAGGAAAAAAAAAAGTATGATTTTTATATTTATTAATCTTGTATCTTCTGTTGCTTATAGACTGTTGAAATTCTCTTGTATTGCTACAATAATCTCACTGCTGACATAAGACATTTGATTTATTTACAGGGAAGATCTTTGCTGTTCACAACTGCACAGAGAGATTTTAACTCAAAACCTCTAATAATGAACTTTCCTTCCCACAGGTCCAGTGGAACACATCCATCTGAGTGTCCCCTTTGTTGCCATCAGAAATAAGGACGTCAACATTACTGCCGTAGTTTGGCCCGGTCAGGCAGGCACACTTACCTACTTCTGGTGGTTTGGTAACAGCACCAAGGTACAGCTGCCCTTTGGTTCATTTTTACTTCCTAAGCGTGATGCACCAGACAGGGAACTCTCACAGCCCTAATAAAAATGTCTTGCCTTTGCTTTCTTTGTGTTACAGTTTTTTCCTTATCTAAAAGGGTTGTCATTATCTGAACTTCAACTTTTGTGAGTTTATTTCCTCCTGTCTCATGTTGGTCTTAGGAGTCATTACTTTTTTTTACATGTAGCTGTTATCAGTCCTACTGAGCTTTGAAGACCACTGTTATTACCAGCGTTCACTTGCAACTTAACTGAATTATATACCACTATATATGGGATTATACTGGCTTTCAACACAGTGGTTAAAACATGCTGGTGTTCAAATAACCATGGGGGTTTCCATTATGTACCAGTATGCAGTATATAATGTTGGATACCAATACAATACTTTAAAGCTGTTGGTGTTCAAATAACCAGTTGTATCTAGATTTTCAAGGTAGACTCTAAATGAATTGTGTCCATCTGTGACTATTGTTCACAATATTGGATATGTTAGAGAGGGAGATGAGATTTCATTAGAGTGAATTTTCAAATCATTGGCAAAAATTATTATAAGGAGCTTTTCTATCAATAATTAAAGTAAGTAAAACTACAAGTTGCAGTCATGCTTTCAAACAGAGTGAGCAGGATCGCTTTTAGCTGCAGTTTTTATTGTAGGCTTTAGGAGTGAGGCAGCTGACACACAGGCACTATATTATTACTTGTGAAATGTTCAGCTGATAATTTTGCAATGTAGTGTCTGCTGATATTTACAAAAGCAGATTAAGTCACAGCATTGTGTACATTGTGTTGCAATTGAAGGTGTGCACCGAAGTGAGATCACAATAGAAAAATGTGGATTTTTACATTAAATATGGAACTTGAGATAAAAAATAGCAGGTACACAAGTATTTTATTTTCTATTAGACAAAGCTTCTTGCATTTTAACCTCTTACTCTAGCTACCAACAGTATCAGGAAGAAAAAACAAACAAAAAAAAACAAATAACAAAACAGTAAATGCTGTGAGTACTGGGATTTTGCATCAAGTTAGGAGGCTTACTGTAAGAAGTCACCTTTTTTTGTGGAAGCATAATTGAGGCACTGGAAGAGATCAGGAATAAAACCCACTTGCCATAACTTGGACAGCTGCTATGCCCCAGCTGAACCATGGCAGCCACCCACATACATCTAGTCTATAACAAGTACCAGGTAATTCCATGTAATTTATACTGCACTAAAGAGAGGGATGCAAAATCACATTACAGTTCAGATATTTTTGTCTCAGTGTTCACACCTGGACAGCCATTAAAGTACATCTGAGATGGTTTAGGTACTGGTAACTTGATCGTCTGCTTAAGCTCTCCAGTGTATCCAGGTGTCAGAGTTTTCCTGCTATTGTTTTTATCCTTAATATAGAAATTGGTTGTGAATAAGACCTTAAAAAAGACTTTTTTAAAATAGAAAATAGCCTAGAAAAGGTAAAGCAAAGCAATGGTGTTTGCCAAAGATTTCCATGCAGCTCTCATGGTGTTTGCATCTGGGTTGTAAATATGATCTTTTATGTGGTTTATTTTCCAGCTTAAATTTCAGACCCATAGGCAACCGCATACAAGCAGATATAGATGTATTTGAGATGGATGCTTTGGATATAGCTGCATATGGAGTAGCTGTTCCTTGTGATATTTTGATTGTGCATGTTGCTGAAATATGTTGAGGTGCAGATTAGTAAAGATGATGCCACTTACCTGTGGGCAAATCAAAAACACAGAACACCTTTCATTCTTTGCAAAGCATTGTCTGCAGCTACCTTATGAAAGGTACTACAGCTGTGACAGAAATATGGCAAAGGATATAGATGTAACAGCAGCAACCACCTTTATTTTCAGGACAACAGTCTGTGTCACATCAAAATTCCTTCTGGGTTGTTTAATGTACATGTAAGATCCTTCTCTGTGCCTCGTCATGGGGAAACTGTGGTGCTCACAGGGACACCAATTTGTGTGTGAATTAAAGGATGAGTTGTGTAATATTGTGCATAGTGACTGGAATTTTTAGGTGATACATTCTAGTTCTGTGTTGAGGGAATGCAGCTTCTTTTCCTGTTTAGCCCATAGGCATCCCAGGCAGAATTAGACATGTCTTGTGTCACTGTGCAGTCTCACATAGGTACTGTCTGTGCTGCTGCACAGGCAAATGTTGTTTTAGACTCAAATGACCTGGCTGAGGCTCTTCTGCTACACTCCCTACTCTGCTGGAACCATTGCACTGAATTTCTACTATGCTAATGTTTGCAGTATACCCAAAGGCCAATTTGCTTGAATTAACACAGGTCCAGTTTAATAAATGTGTCCAGCTGTCTAATAGGTTTGAGCAAATGAACCTTAAACTACTTGATTTAATTTAGAGTTAGTTTCCAGGTCTTGGTGCTTGAATTAAAATTAAGGAGTTGGCTGAACATTGAAACTCCATGATGGAAGTGAAATCATCCATGCTAATGGAATGTCCAGCATAAACACATACAGAAAGGAAAATCTGTAATTTTAAAGGCCACATTTGTTTCTCTTATCTGCCTTTTCATAGGATCACAACCTGTAACCTTCAGGAAGATTCTTAATATCACTGCAGTTTGATATAGGCCCATTCTGCTTGCCCAGGATGAATGTATAATCTTAAGTATATGTTGGCTAGGCCTCCAGAATGACCCTTGTTGACCTGGTCTGTGAGTCCCATGCAATTAAGCAGATTTTTATTCTTTTTTTCGCTTCTGCTTTTGCAGCTCATAGATAAGGGGATCAAAGGAAAGTGGCATTCTGCAGGGAGGAAAATGTGTTTGCCAGGCTGTGCTACCCCAGTGGAAATCTTTATTTGCCTGTGAAAATGGCATGTATTGCCACTGTTGTGAAATGCAAGCAGGTTGGCAGTCTGATGTGATGAAGTGAGAGAGCTTGGAAGGTGCATGTTTAGAGGTTTTCCACTGGAAACTGGCAGCGTAGTGAAGGGACAATAATAACGGTACAATGGCATTATCTGTGTTCTTAGACCCCTGTGTGTACTTTTGCTATGGAGGCAAAACAGCATCGCTGTTTCCATTTTAATGGCTTAATCTAAACCAAGATGTTTGTGTATAGACCAGCTGTCAGATCAATGACACTGTGAGGGCTAGACCTTTGATTTTTCGATACACAAATCTCTTCTCCCCAAACTGGTGCACTTTTCTCATCTAGGTGTGTATCAGCGTAAGAGTTTCCTGTGCAAAGAGGACAGCTTAGTGCTCCCAAGGTCATTTTTGTTTGAGAAGGGGCAGATGAAGTCAGCCTTCTCTGCCAGTGCTCTGAGCTGGCTAAATGTCAGCTTTCAACCACATTCAGCCAGCACTGTCAGCAGATACTATGCCATGCTTTCAGCCTTCTTAGCATGGTTTGCCAGCTTATGGCTGGAGCTAGCTTACAGGCTCAAAGCATGGACAGGGCAATGCTGGGTGCCCTCACTCTGATCTCAGCAGAGTTTCTCTGACATAGATGGATTTGTGCTCCTACAAGCAAGTACTGGCCCTGAATCTGAACAGTATGGATTGTTTGAAGAAGCATCTGCATCTTTTGTTTAAGTGAAGTGCTGGTTTGCCTGTGTGACCTAATTTAGGTGATCCTGCTCTGGCAGGGGGTGGTTGGACTAGATGATCCAACCTGTAACATTCTGTGATTCTGTAACTGTGTTTGTACAGCTGATATAGCAACTGTGCCAAGTCTCTGTGTGTGTGCATGTACAACACTGCATTCTGCAGCACTGACTCTGCAACTGCTGACTGTGCTCTGCTGAGGCATTCATATCATAATGGGTCATGGCTCGGTGGAAGAATATTTCGGGAAGTATTTACTGAAGCGAGAGAAACCTTTGCTTTTGGGACAGCTCTCACTGGGTGGTGTTTGGGCCACATTCAGACCTTAGCAGGACATATAAGCTCAGAGCACCATTCTTTTATCAGGGAGGAAGGCCTGGTGGATTAACCAGGTGCATGTTGTGATCCTGAGTTAATCTCACCCTGATTTTGACATCACTATCTGTGTTTAATTCTTGCAGCCCCTCATCACCTTGGAGAGCAGCATCTCGTACATCTTTGCTGTGGAGGGCATGAACACTGTCACTGTGCAAGTTGCTGCAGGCAACACCCTCATCCAGGACACCAAGGAGATCGCAGTGCATGGTACCCTCAGCCTTTTACAATCAGATCTTAGGGGTGTATGTATAGGTAAAAGCAGGCAGTCACTGCTGAACCAAAATGAATTCTGTGGACTTTCTAGTGCATGGAGGAACCTCTAAAAACAAATTGTAAACCAAGTTGGTCTGATGTGTCATGACTCAAAATACAGAAGTGAACTGTATGGGGCAGCTAGCCAAATTTGTAAGCTCAGCACTGTAGTAAAGAGGCTGGTGTCTCCTTTGCCTATTGGTCTGTCTATACACCCTGACTGGGAACTCCCAAAAGAAGAAGCACTTAAAGCCATAGTCTGACTGCCTTCCCTCTGCTTCTTAGCTGTGGAAGGAAGTAGTCATAGTGCATCATCAAGGTGGCAGGAGTACAGATGGTGTTTCTCTTTACACAGTGGCAGGGGTATAAATGGCAGGGGTCTGGATGCATCTGGAAAACAGGGCAGAAGTGACTCTGTTATCAGTATCTCTGCCCGTCTTCCATGCCACAGCTGGAAGTCTGAGTGTGTCCACTGGACTTCCCTATGGATATGTTCTTACCATATCTGTGGGTCACTGGCTCCCAAAAGCACCCTTTGGCAGACCACAGAGTTTACCCCATCTGGGGCTTGATAAAGGCTGAGCAAAAGAGCTCTCCCAGCAGCTTTTGACAGGACTTTGAGATTTCTTCAGAGACTAATTTCCACCCTGGGCTAGTCTTCATTTTCCTTATCCAGTTATTAATATCCAGCATTTGAGGGCAAGCTTTTCTTTGGATAGCAAGTTTTAATGAGAGATCCAGGCTTCAAATAACTCAGGTTGCACTGTGTAGTTGAACTGTGTGTCTTTTGTCAGTAATTAAATATAAATTAATGTCCTGCTGGTGACTGGATTGCTCAGATTTAACAACTAGCTAAATAGATATGTATTGATTGCCTGGCTGTGAAATGTAATAGGTTTTAATAATTTGTTAATATGATTTAGTAATATCCAAACTTGCTGTTGACAAATATAAGTAACCCTCTATTTGATCTTTTTGAGAATCGCAAAATGCAGTGTTTACTTCTGGAAAACTTGAATCTTTTAACTAGTTTCTGGAATAAAGCATATTTGAGAGGGGTCCTCCCAGGTGATCTCAATCTTTGGTTCTGGTAGGTCCCCACAGAGTGCTCCTCATTCTCTGTTTTTAAACACCTTGTAAGAAATTTTGCCGTTCTGTTTAAAAGATCCAAAGCTTTGGCCTTTATCACAAAGAGAAATAGGTTCGGTTGGAATGTCCAAATAGTCCTGTGCAGTGTGATGTTGAAGATTGACCTGGTCTAAGGAAGGAGACCTTCCTGACCCCCAGTCTGTTGATCAGCTGAGGTCATAATACATAAACAAATGACACCTTCGGTAAGTGTGTGCTCTGCTAAATTTGTATCTCAATCTGTGTCCTGTGTTAAATTGTTATAGCTCTAGGCAGGGAGGTATGGCTTTCCGGTGTTAGCAGTGAAGGAGATTTATTAAGGGTTTTCTCAAACTGCGATTAACAGACCAGAATTTATTCAAAAAAGTAAATCGGACATGGTACCGAGGTTTCAAAAGTCAAAGGCTTTATATATCAAGCTCTGGGTTAAGCCTTCAGAACTTGAGTTCCCCTGCTGTCTTTGATTCTTGATTTATTTAAAAATACACTGCACCATTTAAAAAGAAAGAATATATCCTGCAAAAGATGCAACATAAATGCTATGCTGGCACATCCCCGCTATTCTGTGAATTTCCTCGTTTATACTCTTGTTGGTTTATCTTAACCTAAAACTGTTACCCTCTTACAAATGATTAATGGTACTTATTTGAAGTGTCTGGAGATCAGGCACTTCAAGGTTGAGGCACAGCACATCTCCAAAAACAGAAAGAAAAGCCTTCAACCCCAAGAACTCCCACTGGCCTACTCCATTGTTCACGGTTGTCATAAGGATTCCAGGCTTGGTCTCTGGTGACACCAGAGGGAAGAGCTGGAATTGAAGAAAAATTGAAAATGTTCTGTATTTGAAGTCTAGGAAGTTTTCCTCCTCCCAGCAATCAGTCAATTAGGAAGTAATTTCAAAGTGTTTCATGAATAGCCATCGCTTGATTAGCCAGTCATTAGCGCCACCGGGTTCTGATTTGTTGGGGTATTAACTACTCATGACTTCCCTCCAGGAGAGCAAACAGATAATACCTTCTTTTGAAAACACTACTTACAGTAAGGGTTTGCTCTGCAGAGCACAATGCATACAAATGCACAGACCTTCCAATTTTCAGCCAGATACCACATACTTACAATTTCCTTGTAAGCAGCATCTAATGAAGTTGAGTAGCAAAATTACAAAGCCCAGAGGTATCATGGAGGGTAGTCATCCTCTAACCTCTCTCATTCTTTCTTCCATTTCTTCTGGGAAAACCAACTTGTTGGCATTAGGGAAAATGTCTCTCATAAAAACCTGTAGAAGAATTCTTTCCTTGTAAGCTTTCTGTCCTGCTTAGTCTTAGCCAGCCCTTTTTCTTCCTGCAGCCTTTCCTTTCCCTCTTGCTTTGAGATTATGGTCTTCCTGTTGTCTTCTGCACCCTTGGCTGTACTTGAACCCTGCCCGTTTAAACTTCTTATAAATACTGTTTTTTCTATTATAGAGTATTTCCAATCTCAGCTTCTGTCATTTTCTCCCAACTTGGATTACCATAACCCTGACATCCCTGAATGGAGACAAGACATTGGCAAAGTCATCAAGAGAGCTCTAGCACAGGTCAGAATGTTTCCTTGTCTGTACTAATATTGACAGGCTGTTAAAACATGCACTTTTTTCAACATGCTAGCTTAAAAGAATGGGAAAGAACAGCAGCAATGCAGCTGTAATTTTAAATCAATAAAAAGCTTCTTAATATGCTGGATCTTTTTACAGAGGCAGACTTTATTGGGAAATTTGTAATAGTATTATAATTATTTTTATTAATATTGCTGTGGTGCTTTTTAGCTTTTCTTATCCGTGAGGACTTAAAAAATTCTAGTGTGTAATAGTAACATTATTATTCTTATTTTGCCAAATTCATATTACAGTATCTACTGTTCTCCAAACATTTGGGTAGTATTACTGTGTGTTGTTAAACAGCTGATCCACTTCATCCCAGAAGACAGACACTGTAGTATGTTGGATACATGAAGAAGGTACTTCCACCTCTTCCTGATACTCAAGAGTTCCACATGCAGCTAAGTGTAGCAACTAGTGAACATTATAAACCTCTAGGCCCTTTCCTACTGGAAAAAAAAAAAAAGAGAATTCAAGGGCAAAATAAACATACCTTTAAAATACAGGACAAAGAGAGACTTTTGTGGGTGGAAGATACTGAATCTTCCTTTGGGATTAATTAGAATATGTAAACTAGCACTCATATTCTTGCAAGAAAGGGGACAGAATAATTTATGATATCAAATAGCCAGGGACTTTGTTTTTGTGTGAAATCAGGAGATAGATTTAGGCAAGCTTTTGTGTTTCTTACATTCTACCAAAAATGTATCTTGTGGGGTTTTTTTTTTGCTTCTGCTACAGCTGTTCTTAGAAATGGAAGCTGATTATTTTTACCAAGAAAGTATATTCCTGCTTAGCTCTTCTCATCTGCAGCCCACTCAAAATTCACAGTTTATATGAGTTTCCTTGATTGTTTTCCCATCCTTAGAAAACAATAAGTTCATTTCTTTAAACTGTTGTTTCCTTTTACTGTATTCAGAGTCAAGCTTGCAGAAAAAATAAGTTAATTAGGTTGTAACTATGAATGGTTACAGACAACAGTAGAAATCATGTAGAAGTGCTTGTTTGTTTATCCTTTGTGACTATTTGGTTGCAGCCTGTGGTCTGTGTTTAGAGGCTTCCTGCTATAGGGCTTCCTGCCCTACTGAGAATGTACAGCTTGTATTTGGGGAGAGAGGGCAGTAGCATTATTGGACAGGTCATGCAGAAGACAGTTGTGAGAGTCAGGTGTGGAACTGACTCTTGGTTCAGCAAACTGAGCAGCTCCTAGCACAGCCCTCCTGATCAGCCCCCAGTAGTAAAAAGTCTCTCACTGGAGACATTAAGGTGTTCATGTAAGACATCTTTGGGTCCAGGGTGTTGTCAAGTCTTCCTTTACTTCTAGAAATGAAGTAGAGTGAATCATTAGCAGAACCTTTATTTCTCACCCACCAAATGGTCAGAATAGCTCATTAGAACCGCAAGACTTATAGTGCAACTGGCAGTTAACAATTTGATGGAAGCACAATTTCTCATAGTGAATAGCAACATCGGAAACAGAATAGCAGCTAGAGATCTCCTTTTCACTTTTCTTTTAGGTCACTGGTATCCCTGACGAACAGATCTTGGTAGCTGTATTTCCTGGGCTGCCTACTTCTGCTGAACTCTTCATACTGCCCCATAAAAACACAACAGAGAGAAGGAAAAGCAGTGAGGCTGATCTGGAGCAAGTAAGGAAAGAAAGATTCATGGATCACTCATGCCTATCATACCATTTGCATATGGAGCCCTTAATTTGTGCAGCATTGAAAATGACATATAATAAGTTGATGGAATTGAATGCATCTGGGACTATGGCACTATAGTTTATGGCATTAGAGAAAATTATTTTGGGAGAAACCCCAGGCTTTTCTAATACTTCGCTGAGATATGTCCTGGTCTACCAGCAGTGGTTCTTCCTAGATTAGTGGTGTGTCCTTATTACAATAGTTATGGCCAAAGGAACCTTGAATATGTACTCTCTCTACTCCCTGGAGGAATGCTAATAGACAGAGGCCAAAGCAGCAAGATAATATACTGAAGTTTACTAAAAATAAATCAGGTTCTTCAGCTCGTATATCACTGGAACAAGACCTCTTTTTTCTGCAGCAGCGAATGGCGTATGCAAACTATATTTGGAAGTTACAATATCCATCCATTTAGATAAATAGGTAATTACAGTGATGAATAGCAACAGTGATATGAAGGCAAGGGAAGAGCTAGGAACAACATCACTAGTCTGTGGAAGCTTTCATGCTAGAATTACCAAGTGATTAAATCAGCTCTGTAAAGGCAAAGGAGTGAAGTACTGCTGGAAAGGCTGCTTAGCTCCAACTAATGTTCTTGTATGCAGCATTTTTACTGCATGAAAGGTATGTGAGCACCCACCTTCAAGTAACTCTTCGAGGAGTAACTCTTCTGTGATCAAACTTTAAATAATTTAGAACACTGCTGAATTCTGTGGAAGCTCTTGTCACCCACTGAGCAAAGACAGCCCCCTGAGAGTAGCACATTCGGCCTAGGAAGCTAGCAAAGCTGGCCTCTTAAATTTATGGTGGTGAGTGTCCAGAAGAGGTGCATTGTGGTGGGAAGGTTTGGAAAGGTTTTTGGGAGGATTTTCTCTGAGTCATTTCTATCCTGTTCAATAGAATCTACACATATTAGAATTTCCTCCAAACAAGCTTTTGTGTCAATATTTCATATATTGGTATTATGCAGATCTCTCAGATTATTTTTCTGAGCAGCTGACCATGAGGCCTGAAGCTCTAGAGCTCTAATTTTTTATGAAGATCTACTCAGTTATACCTCTCCAACTGTTGTTGGTTTCTCCTTGAGCAGCTCTGCCCTGGTGAGTAGGTCATCTGAACTACTCAGTAGCTGTGCCCTGACCATCAGAACTACTCTATGGAGACCAGTCATGAAAAACTCAGGCTCCAGTGTGGCATGACAAGTACGTGTTCTGAGGCAACCAAATAACGCATCATAGCTGGGTTGCTGAGCCATGAGTAAATTCCAGTTCAAGGCCCCACGTCTAAATGAAGGAGAAATATAGCAAGCTTGACATTAATCTTCAAAACTGGATTGTCTCATCCCCAACAGCATATTTAAACAGGATCTACGTGACTAGGATTATCCTGAATGAATGTGAGTAAAGAAATGTTACTAGGCTGGACTACCTCATTCAGTTCCATCATCCACCAGTGAAAGGCCAATGTGGCAATGAATTCCAAGCCCAGTAAGATCAAACTCATGGGACATTGTGGAGGGTGAAAAGATCCTTCGTTCTTTCCCTTCTTCCCTACTCTCACCTGAAAAAAAGGGGGAAAAAAAAAAAAAAAAAGCTTTCTTAGTTTGCTTCCCAGGAGAGGTATAATAATGTGCTCTGTGAGTCTCAAAAGCCTAGTAGGGAGACTTGCATGCAGTAACACTTGGTTCCATCTAAAGCACGTGTACATGCTTCTCTCCACTTCCTCAGCCTTTCACTTCCCAGTTTTCCTGAAGCCAGTAAGAGATATTAGTCACTTCGTAAGCTACAGGCATTCCTGAATGTTCTCCAGAGCTTGCTGTTTTCTATATTGTAACTACTGTATCTCTTATTATTTCATCAGGTGGTAGAAATCCTTTTTAATGCTCTCAACCAGAACCTGGTCCAGTTTGAACTGAAGCCTGGTGTTGAAGTCATTGTGTATGTTACTCAGCTAACATTAGGTGAGTGTGGAGTCAAATACTTAGCTGTGGTTCCCTTGATGCTTCAGACAGCTCCAAGGGAATCAGTCTAAATCAGGGCACTCACAGTTTGATATGTGCTACTGGGACATGTAGGACTGATTGTACTGAGACATTGTCTGCAGTAGAAGCAGGAAGTGTTAAAACCAGAATCCAGAAGTGGCATCTTCATGCACCAGTTTGTACAAGTATTAAAAGTACCTTTAAGAGTTCCCTGGAGCTTAATGAACTAGTGCACCGATGTTTTTCAAGTGTTTTAGAAAATCAGGTGAATGGTGTTCTATTAAGCCCACATTGAGCACCTGTGGAATTCAGTGGGAGTATTATTGTCATGGATATTGGATCAAATCCTTATTGCAAGGGCTTGTTAATGTTATGACTAGATAAGAAGCTTTATAGAGGCAAAATACTCATGAAAAGATGATCTAGGCTTCTTACAGGGAATACATGCCTGAATATTGACTTCTGCAAATTAGAACTTACTTAAATTTCCATGCTACCTATCTCCATTTTTGCAGAGTAATGAATAGTCACTTTAAGCTCCATCACCCCCTTTGCTTTAAACCACCTTAATGTGAAGCTCTCGGCTACTGCTGAGAATTTTGGCCAGCCTAGTGTGAAGCTCTTAGCTATTGCTGACACAGTGATGAATAGACAGGGGATGATGGATTTGTTTTTGCCCTTGCTTTACATGAACTGCCCTTGCAGTTATCTGAAATGTAGGATCTTGTGCATGTAATATTACTGATAGCCTCTCTGAAAAACTGAGATTCCTGTCCCATTATAATACACTTCAGCTTCTTTTTTCATGAGACTCTGAGAGCCAAGAGCTGGGCTAAAACAAGGCTCATGACCTATCCTACAGGTTATGCTTTTTTGCCTTCACTCTGACATTTGGGGATCAGAGTCAGATGTTAATAGGGGTAGACTGGAATGAATTAACTTGCAAAACTGGGAGCAAGATCCAAGTATCTGCTGTCTCCAGGATCAGAAGCTGTGTTTGTTCTAGTAAGACACTGCAAAGTGTGGATTTAGCTTACAGTACTCAGCTGTTCTCGCTTACGCACCCCACCCCCTCTGTGGAAGTGCTGCGTTTGTTTCATGACCATTCCCATAGTATTTTGACTCCAATGAAATGACAGTCTGTTCTTTTCCACAGAAGAATCCATAGAAGTAGTAGAAGCAGAATACTGGCAGCATCAGACTCAGGGGTAAAAATTTGGTGATGGAACCAAGAGTGAATCTATTTGCATAGATTTTGTCCCCATCTTCTGGGTAACAGAAAAAGAATACACAACAGTAAAAAAACCAAACCCAAATATTTATGCAGAGTGAGAACCACTCAGCTGCTACTTGCAGTCATTTGTGCATTGTTAGAGACTTCTCATCAGACTCTTGATTCTCAGGACAGTGCTCAGGCCATTAAGATGATCTGCTCCCATGAGCTGGGGGAATAGCTGCATAAACAAGGTAATGTAATACACTTCATATAGTCCACCCAAAGTGTCAAGGATAGATGGATAAAACCTCCAAAATATTATCAAATAATGTGTGCTTGGGTCCAGGATTATTGCTTTGGGCTACTCCATATTATGAAACCTGACTCAATGAAAAAGTCTGTACAGTCAAATACAAGGATGAACTTCCAGACTTCTCATAAGACTGGATCCCTGTCACATGTGAGACAGACATATGTCCTTGGAAGATAAGAGTCAGGCTTTTCATGGATGCTCTGAGGTAGCTTCTCCAAAGGGAAACAGACATGCATTAAAGCCACTCTTCTTAAATTTCATTTCCATTCCAGTCCCTGGAAAAGCCTGGAAAGAAATAGCCCAGTGTTAACCTGGAAGTGTTCACTTGGTAACACAGGAGGACCAGCCATGCCTTGCTGTGCCTTTTCACTAGATGTTGGACTGCACTGTCTTGAAAAAAGGAGCTTGGCTTTCAAAGGACAAGAGAGTCAATTTGTTTCCTACTGTTAGGTGTTGCCAAAAACAGCATACACCATGCAGTGGTGATAAAGTAGATGTGGCAAAGACAGAGATGAGCTCAACTCTCTCGTAGTAATGAGTTCCCTAATAATACCTTGCAAATGTAATGCTCTGCATTTCCGCCCGCAGCACCTCTCGTCGATTCCAGCACGGGTCACAGCAGTTCAGCAATGCTGATGTTGTTGTCTGTGGTGTTTGTAGGCTTGGCTGTTTTTTTAATCTACAAATTCAAGAGGTAAGTGGAGAAACTTGGGGGGATAAAGGAGGAGGAGATACTGGGTGGTTTAGATGAAATCTATCCAGAGTGCTGCCTGGGTTACAGGTGTAGGTGCTGGCCTAAGACTTAGACCAGTGTAGTTTGATATGTCTCATATATCGAGAGAATACCATTTACTGCTCTTCCACCACAAACTTGGTGCTCTGAAAGCTCACCAATAGCTCAGAAATCAAGCTGTGACCTACTCATGACCTACACAGTGATGTGTTTGAACCATAGACCAGAAATGGGAACCTTGTGTGCTTGCTGAGTACTCAGCTACACAAAGTAGGCTTAGTTAAAAAATCCCATGATGGATTTCTTCATACAGTCTATGTCCAACTGCCCCACTGCCTTACTGCAGCAAGATCTCATTTGTATCTTGCAAAGTGAACACTTTAGTCTTGCAGAGGAGCAGGTGTGCTTATGTTAAGGGTGGGAGACTTGAAGACAGAAAATTGTGTTAAGCATCAAAATGCCTTTGGGAGTCTGTGCTGAGATTTTCTTTGCCAGGTGTTAATACAGAAGTTTTGCTTCCAGGCACAAGGCAGGACCTGTCCTGGCTCATGGCACTTTGCTGCTGCAAGCTGTGAAACAAAATATGGGATAAGAATGGTCTGTTTGCTGAAGGGCTGCCTTATGCGAATGTATTTTAGGCAGATGGAGCTCCTTAGGAGGGATATTGCATTCGGTACAGTACTTAGTGTGTTAAATGGTCTATCTGCCAAGATCGTACCCAGTGGCAAAATATTGTATTAGAAGCATTAGCTGAGTCTGACTTGAAAAATAATAATAAAATATATAATTTTGGACACAAGTAGTTCATTCAATGGGGAAGCTAGAGTTTTTCCTGTCCAGATTCCAGCTGTTTTTTCTCCAGCTTTCCTGCAGCCCAAGATAAGGCTATGGCTCTCTAATGATATTAATGGGATACAAACATTATTAAAAATGGAATGATGAGACAGACATGTATCCTAGTTTCCAGGTTTAAAGCTCCATTCATTTCTAACCTTTTACAATAACAATTGCCAAATCAGTTGGTGTGACACTGCTTCTAGTGCTTGATCCTGTGAACATCAAAATCTGTTACCAAGTTCCCACTGACTTTAGTGGTGCAGGACAATTTCCAGAGAACCTACATGTGTGAATCTGCTCAGGTGCAGATTTCCAGGCTTTCAGTGCGAGTTGCTTGTTGCAGTCTGAAATATCTCTGCTTCTCTCAGGTGGAACAGAGATTTACAGGTGAATGGTACAAGGGACTTGCGTAAGGCATTGGTTTAATACTGTGCTGGGGAGACAGCTGATGATTTCTCTCACTCCCAGGTGAAGGATGATGAGAGCAAAAAAGTCTCTTTGGGAGATGTGTCAAGATGTAGGTACAGCCCTTTGTAAGACATTGTCCTTTGTGTCTTGGTGAGATGGTTTCTTAGGTTTAGCCTAATGTCTTTGGCTCTGTGGTCAGCAAACAGTTACCAGGAAGAAGTATCTATATATTCTGGGTGCCAGAGAGCAATAAGGAGCTTGGTATTCCACTTTGACTTGTCAGTCTTGTTATGCTACTACAGCTCAAAAAACTTATTCCTGTACTACTTTAACATCCTGAGACTTAGGCATAACAACCATCAGCCTTGTGCTGTGCTCCAGGGCTGGGAAGACTCTGCTTTGTTGAAATGTCTGCAAATTTGGTGTATTACAAATCGGGAGTGAGGTAGATTTGCTTAAAGCATCGGTCTTGCTTAGCTCAAAGCTCATCAACTTGCTGTCGTCCCTTCTTTCCCACTCTGTCCTCCCAAAGAGGACAAACTCAGGTTAAACTAACAAAGTTTAGGTTTAAGTCAGATACCTAGAGTGTCCTCAGCTTGATTCTTCAGAACAGAAAGCAACTTTTCAGCTCTGTCTAAGAACTCTGGCTGAATGGATCAGAAGTGAGAGCATGCAACAATTTGAAATGAAAAAAGGAGATCAAAACAAAAGCTTTCCTCTAGCTCTCAGTGATGCAGCGGCCCATTAGCCATATGCAATTTTCTGATTAACTGTAATCCCAGCCTGAATACAGAACTGCTGCTTACAGGAAAAGGTTGTGGGGAGAGCATGGGCCTGCATGAATTTTTAATCTTACAACTTTATAGAATCGGTGCCTTGCTGGTTTGCGCACAGGCTCCTTATCGTATGTCCATCAAGTTATAGACTCAGCAAGCATGTTAAATACTGCTGCCAGAGAGATGCTTGTTGAGGAGGTCCAGATGGAAAAGGAAGGAAGGGGGAAAACTAGGGAAATAATCTGTAAAAAGGTTGTTTCTTTTCTAGGAGATTGAGCACATAGCAGGTCAATGCTCTATGTGTATGGATGGTGAGTAATAGTGGGGTAATGGGGCAGTCAGTCTGGATGTGTCCTGGGACAGGAGTGCAAGAGCATGTGTGCCTGTGCTCCGTTATGTGTGGTGACATGTTGTGGCTACCTGTGGTCGTGCTGGGAGGTGCAGCTGGATTCAGTATGTGAGTATGAATGCACATTTGTAAAGCCATCTCAGTTTCTTTTTTTCGTAGCTTTCTGAAGTACCTGGAGGCTTTCTGTAAAGACCTTTTCTCACCTTTCCTCTCAAAGCTTAGGCAACTTTCACTTCTCTACCACTGCATTCTTTGACAGAAAAACTAAGCCTTCCAGTATCTTCCAGCATGTTCTGATGTCCCCATCTCTACACACCTCCAGACATATTCTACACACTTCAGTGGGAATGCATTTGTCCTCTCATATCCAATGTGTGCATTCCCTGTGTAGTGCTTATGTCTTCTAGTGATCTGTAGGGCACATCTGAAGGTTAGAAAGAGAGGGTAGGAGAAAGGCAAAAAACCACAAGGTTTGTTAACTGCTGCTAAACATCCAAATATGCCCTGACTTGCTACTGGTTAAGAACAGGATGCCAAATCAAGCCAATAGCACAAATTGTTTGAGGCCAGAACTCCACTGGAGTAAAATCAGCATACAGCTATTAAATTCATGAGAGTTGAGGCAATTTCCACTGCTTTCAATCTCTGACATATCCAATGGTAGACAAGTTAGCATAAAGAGATGGCATTTTATACAGCCTCTTTTGAACTCATCTTCTTTCTCCTGTGTGCTTTAAGGAACTGGAAAAAATTATCTGAATTTTCCTTATTTTAACAGTGTGGACTGCCTGGCAGAGTCCTTCTAAGGGCATTAGAAAAAGTCAGTCACCTTCTAACAAGTAGCTAGGCACAGATAATCCCAGCAAGCCCTATGATGCTTAACACATCACTTTTCAGTTCTGTCATTTTAAACTTGCATTCCTCCAGGGATTACTATCTATCTGTCTAGGCCTGTCTAGTTATCTGTCTTACTAACTGACTTTCAAGGATATTGTTCTAGCAGCCCAAGTTAACTTCTCCTGGAAGAAGGAAGAGGAAATAATCCCTTTGCTGTCTTGGTTTCCTGAGCAGAAAGGGAAAATAAATCCCTGCAAACTTGCATGATCTGTAGTGGGGCAAACTGTTTTTGTAATGAAGTTGTAACAAATAGACTTTGGGTAGGTGTTATGAGGTCCTAGTCCTATCTGTACTCTGAGGCAGGACCAATTCTTTAAAACTCTTTCTGATGTGGCAATTCTTACTGAGTCAGTGTGGGCCTGTCAATAGAAGCAAGCCTAGCAATTTTTTTCTCAGTTGACAGTAGTGCTCAAATTGATTCTTACTTTTGGTTTCCAAAACACCACTAATCATGTAATAAATATGGAAAGAGTTGGAAATTGCAGCTGAATGTATTTAGTTGTTTGCTGCTCTCTGAGTTGGGTGCAGAGACCCCTGTATGCATATCTTCTCATTTAAAAGGACAGACCAGAATATTTAGGTTTACAGCTGGAGGAGCCTTTGGGCACAGGATAGGAAGTTGGTGGCTTGAGATTTGGGGTAGCTTTAAGCTGGTATTGGAATTAGTGGATGTTAATGGCACTTTCAGAGCTGAACATCACTGTGGTGCTTTCACCATTCTGAGAGCTGATACTCTGCATCACTGCCACTGCGGTGTTTCTTGGATTAGTCTCAATTTAATTTGTCTGATTAATCAAAGACATGTCAGACATCCCTGTGTTGCAAAATATAACCTCTTGTTTTTCTTTCCTGCACAGGAAAATCCCTTGGATTAACATCTATGCTCAAGTTCAGCATGACAAGGAGCAGGAAATGATTGGGTCTGTCAGCCAAAGTGAAAATGCCCCCAAAATCACTCTGAGTGAGTTCACAGATCCTGAGGAGCTGATGGACAAAGAGCTGGACACACGAGTGATGGGTGAGAGAGAGCACTCAACTGGGGCTTGTTTCACAGTCTGGATGAGGATGTTGATCATTAGGATATTAGCAGAGGCAGTGACTGCGACCCCAGCTACAAGCAGAGCCTAAGGCACTGAGACAGGGAGCAACATGGTAACAGGGCATTTTTCTTACAGTGTGACATGACTGAGGTAGGAATCTAGAAAGAGCAATAGGTATTTGTGAGTTAATAATGGCTGTGGCTCACACCTATGCCTGCTCATGACCCTGTCTCTCCTGTGGAGGGGTCCCAAATTCCCTGAACCCTCAAAAGAATCAGCTGAGCCAAGCTTACACTTGCTGTCATAACAAGTGAATATGTCCCTAATAGCTCAGTGAGTTTACTGTTGGTCAGCTGAGCTGTAGTAACAGGTTTTCTGCATGCTCCATGCTTACTGCAAATACAAAAAAGGATGTGTTATTTTTAGCACCTTTTCTGTCTTTATGCTTACACAAGCACATCCTAAGAAGGATTGAGAAGCAATATACAACAAACCGTTGAAGCTGCTGCACTGAATCTCTTCTCCATTTTTTCCTCCGCAGGAAGCATCTCAACAATTGCCAACAGTGAAAGCACAAAGGAAATCCCCAACTGCACTAGTGTTTAATACTGAGAATCCACTTGGTCTACAACATTTCTGACTTTTTATTTGTAATTATTATTGTTATAATTATTATTATTATGAAAAAAAAGAAAGAGTTATATGTCATAATTATCATTTGGGAGGGGGTGGGGTGGGCTTTTTCTGTTTACCAGGGCTGCATTCATAAATAGCAGAGGTTCTTCATATTTAAGAAATATGCATCAGATTAGAAAGAAAAAGCAAAGAATGAGTCAAGCGTGCAGTGGGATTTGAATGCCAGCCTCCTGTTAAATACAGAATGGGAATTAAGTATTCGAATCCAACAGGTAGATATAGTACCTTAGGCAACATGTAGTAGGTGAACTGTCCCCTTTCAGCCCTTTGCAAAATAAGTCATGAATCAGCTACTTCATCCTGCCAGAGGGCTCAGACTGGACTGTTGGACTGGGCTCTGCAACATGCCAACAGCCCTTGCTTTCTAATGACATGCATGTCTCAGCTTTTTGCAGGATCTTGCCTCTTTTAATTGCTTTTAATTTCAGTCACCCTCTGGCACTGTTGACTGCTGAGAAAGTAAAAAAAAAAAAAAAAAAAAAAATCAATCAGAGCAAACACACACATCACAGTTCCTTGGACTGTTGATTGGCTGGAGGGGACAGCACCACAAGCAACGAAGGAACATGCCTGAGTTTATGAATGCAGCCCGAGCCCCGTGCATGTGAATAGCGAGGATGCTGAAGGCCTACTGTAGATAATTACAGTGTACATAGCTTTTTATTTCTTGGGAAATAATTTAATGTTTAGTAAAAGAAGATATGTTTAAAACAAATCTGAACAAACACACATGCACGCACATATGCGCGCATGCACACACACACGTGTGCGCGCTTGTACACGCCAACCAACCAGGGACTGTGGTGAGCACTTGAATCACACTTTGGTTCCAAGCGTGTTCCTGTTGTCTGTCATATTTCAATCTGACACTGCTGTCTATAAACAGCATAGTTTATTTCTCTGTGTATAGCTGCAAGCCTTTTTTTTTTTTCATATATATAATATCATTTCCTATGATGGAGCATTAGCAGGCAAACTATGAACCTGTCATGAATATTTTAATGATGCTCATCATCTATTCACCTTTGTCACTGTTGTCCACTTCTGAGAAGGGTCTTGGTGACATCTATTAGGTAAAATGAGGAAAACAAACACAAAATTATCACCGTCTCAGTGCAGGTAAATATCACTGTGTTTGCAGTACCCAGTACAACCTCAACTCAGCAGTGGGCCAGGGTGCAGTAGCTTTATTCCCAATGAGAAGTGGTGCTTTTAGCAGTTAAGCTGGTGAAGTACAGTGCTATTCAGGATGTGTAAGAGTAGTAAATTTTGGCTGATCATGGAATCATAGAATAGTTTCAGTTAGAAAAGACCTTTGAGATCATTGAGTGCAACTATCAACCTAACACTGCCAATCCCACCATTAAACCATGTCCCTAAGCACCTCATCTATGTGTCCAGGGATGGTGACTTCTCTACTTCCCTGGGCAGCCTGTTCCACTGCTTAAATACCCTTTCAGTGAAGAAGATTTTCCTAATGTCCAACCTCAACCTCCCCTGGCACAACTTGAAGCAGTTTCCTTTTGTCTTATCGCTTATTACTTAGAATAAGAGGCCAGCCCCCGTCTTGCTACCACCTCCTTTCACACAGTTGTACAGAGTGATGAGATCTCTCCTGAGCCTCCTCTTCTCCAGGCTAAACAACCCGAGTT
>JAAGNO010013035.1:0-27876 GCA_033439905.1 Ceryle rudis | reverse complement strand
CATATTGTAGTCACAAGTTCATTTTACTAGAGTATGTAAATATTATTTAATTATTTAAAAATGATACATTAGCATGAGATTTCAAAGTTCAAAATAAAAAAAAAAATTAGAAAAAATAATTATTGAGAATTACCTACACTTCAGTTTTTCACTTTGAACAGAATACCAGAAATTGCTGAAGAAATGTTTTTCAGGCCAGACTTTACATGTTGCGGGTAGCTCTGCTCAGAGTTCAGAGACCAGCATAAAAATTGATTCTTGTCATGTTAGCATCTGTGTTTTTAGCAATCATCTCTTTACTTAGCCTCATAACAAGTCAGAGACAGGCTTATTTCCACAGTGGTCTGAGAGTACAGCTACATTAATAGAAGCAGTGAGTTAACAGTGCCATAGCATAACAAGCTGTGGCTCATCAGTGAGTGTCAATAACTGTGTGGAGCTCTTTGCAATTGGGATGAAGGGTCTGCTTAGCAGATGGAAACCTGTCAGTTCCTTTTTACTAAACTGCTTTCTCACATCATTGATCCTTCAAGGCATTCCTTTTTAAAAAAATCCAACAGCTTCAATAAAATCACAGAGTGAGTCAGATAGGAACCATTTTTCAAAGTATATGTTGACTCCAATTGTAAAAACTACTCCTGAGAGGACAGCCTCCTGGTCAGGAGCCTGGCATCTCCTAATATCCTGCTTAACCTGAATGCCAAAAATGGACAGGGAAAAAGTAAAAAGTCCAACCCTTGAGACTCCAGACCAGTGGGAGTTTAACATTGTCCGTTTTATAGCATTTTTATTTTTCCTTATCACTGTAATGATCAGTGGGCTTGTATAACTTTGCAAGGAAAACAATTCCAGAAAAGGTCTTTGAGTTCTCCTCATTTTTCAGGGCTGGTTCAGCTCTTTGTCAGAGCAGGCACTGTATTTACTGGTGTGCAGCTGAGCCAAGGAAAACAAGAAGTTGGAATCAGCCAGTACTGTCGTCTCAGGTGTGTTTTTTGCATTAGCTGAAATATAAAGTAACCTGCTGCTTCTCCAGTCACTCCATCCTCCCTCTTCACTGAATCTGGTCACCACTCTTTTCCTGTAGCTGCTCCCTTCCACCCTTTCATTACTCTTGAGCCTAAGCTAGGCTATCCATTGTCATATGGAAAGCAGAAGTCCTTCAATGTCCAAAATGCAGGTCTTGTCTCACAGTTTATTTGGTATGCAGTCCTTGTCCCTTTTCTATGTCTTGGCCTCCATGCTCTGGTAAGGGTCATGCTTGGAAAGGTGAGGATGCATCTCAGAGTGATCCAGAGAGGCAAACTGAGACTCCTTTCTTAACTTTTTTTTGCGTGGGTAAAAATGGGTTCCTTCGTCTCACATCCCAACACAAGAGCAAAAATATCAAAGCTCCCCATCAGGAAGGGTACACAGCAGTAGGGGATATTATGAGGCACCACTAAGGAGTCATCTTCCTCTGATATATTAGGAATAATAGTGGCAGATACACCATATTCCCAACCAGGCATTATCTGGATGAGTTCATTCTGCTGCAGCCTTCTTATTACAGCAGTACTAACAGCAGTGCTGCTCTGTTGGATTCCTGGAACTAATTTCTTCATGAGACAGAGAAGGCAGCTCTTGTGTCAGGCTCTTTGTATAGCCTAGCAGACCTCTATATATTTTGTATCTGTGGATTATATTTCAAGTTTTTATTTGCTTTCATAAAGAAGTATTACATATTTATTTATATATTTTTTTATTTATTCATAGCACAGGTAGGAGGTGGAAAAGATGTTTCTTGGATAGTAACTCTGACAAGAACTTTTTTTGGTCTCAGGATGAACTTCATCCAAGACTACATGTTTACACTGTTTGGTCCAAAACCAGTAAAAATAAAACCAATCAGCACAGGGATCTGATTCAAATAAAGCGTTGTTAGTGTCAATACCTTACAGGCAACCACTATAGTAACGAGTGTCAGTGAATCAGTCATAGAAATAATATTTTTTGCATGCTCAGTGAGACTTGATAGAACTGACTGACTGTTCCCTTGTGGGAGAGTGAGTGTGCTCGGCTTCAGCTTGAAAAAAAAAATCTGATGCTACTAACTTTCAAGTGTTATTACTTGGGTTCAATGGGCTTGTCATTTGGTGGTGAGTCACCACCCACCTTATAATGAATGGCATAAATTTGGTTCTGAAGAAACAGCATTTGCATGTTATATCTCACAGGGTTATAAACAAAGAATGAATCTGGTACGTGCTGTACAGACAGCTCATGTAGGCAAATAAAGTAGATTTTATTCATGGACAAAATCCCAGAGGGAGCTGGGAATTTGTGCTAATGCTAGTTAATCTCGGGGTTTAGGAGCTGGAAAAGAACAAGGGGAAATAGTTTAAGAACGTGTCCCAGCTGGTGGTAGCGTCTGTGCTTTGGGAAGATATGTACACACACACACGCACTTACCCACTCCATGCCCCACACACATACACACCCCAAGAGCTACAGAAATGCTGTACAACAGCAATTCCTGTGAAGTCAGGGGGAACATCTGTACACCTGATTTTTTATCAGTGAGGCCTGCTTTTGGTCACAGCATGTGTACATGTGACACTTTCTCCTCTTCTGCCTTCATTGTCTTGTCCACCAAGGAAGCATCTCTCCTTCCTACTTTTACCCAATTATGGGTGTCATGGCAGAGAATCGGTTCGTCCCAGTCTCCTTCTTGCATGGCAGTGGGAAAAGGGCAAGGAGAACAGCTAAGACATCTTTTCCTCCCTATTGTCTTTCCTGTTCTACCTTTACTAAAATTGTGAGTATGAGGGTTTAGTGCATGTGTATATGTTACACGACATAGTCAAAAAACGTGTTACAATACTGATCTCTCATGAGAACCCCAACATCTGGGTCTACTCCTCTTGCAAATGCAAAATCGGGGTGGAAAGCTGTTTGCATCCATGCACCTGAGTGTGGAAAAGGACAGGTAGCTGAGGTCTCTAAAAAATCCCAAGCTGCTTGTGTCTCGCTGTAAAGTAGGCATTGGCATACAGACGTATACAACAGTTATGCACACACACATACACACACACACACACCGAGCAAGCTTTTCTTTTTTAGCTTACTTTTTAAAAAAGTGAGTACTTTTTAAAAAAAGATCTCACACTATGTCTTTGACTTAAAAACAAACAGGGAAATGAACACAAAGACAGTAATTTAAAATTGAAATATTTTTTTTTACTGCCTCTCCATCACTTCTGTTCCAAGTAGCTGTTGAACATTACCCTGTCAACTCTTCAAGTATTTAACTACAAAATACGCTTCATAAATAATGTAGGCAGATTAACTAAATGGTACATAATTACTGCAAATTTAGAGTCTCATTGCAGAATATATTTTATCCATGATTACAGTGCTTACAGACTTTCCAAACACTCTCTTGTATATTTGACAGTAAGCCATAGGAAAATTTCAGCTGTCTATAACTGCTTTTCAGAATCTATAATAACTTAGATTAACATGTTATTAAAGACTTTGATTTAGGAAACACCTAATAAGTTTTTCTATTTTTTTTCCCTTCCACTCAAAAAAAAAAAAGCATGAGATTGGACTTGTAAAGTGGAAGTTTTCAGAGTTGATTGCAGGTTCAAAACTCTGTAACAAGGTACTTTCACTCTGGCAGAGACTCAAACGAGACAATTAACAGGAGCAATGAAGCAATTCAAAGAGAGAGTTGTGTGGCTTTTTAATTGGTACTTGAGAAAGCCAAAGTTCCTTCTATATAGGAAAGACAGGAGCCAGGGACTAATTGCCTAGCCATTTCTCTAAAAAGGGCTTGAAATCGCAGTTATATAAGAACTTGATCTTAGCACAGGAAGGTCATGATTCTTTGGAATTGTAAAGATGTTCCTCCCCTGAAGTGGCCCATTAATGATTTGAAAGATTTTACACTGATCGTTGCAAGGTACTGAATAAATGCCAAAATAAAAAACTAAAATGTAGACTCACTACAGCTCCTGTTGTGTAATAGGGGAAAATTTCCCATGGCTGCAACAGCAGCTGGACCTGTCTCTCCTGGTAATGAAAGAGCCATCTTCTCTCTGAGCACTCACTGCCTTCGCTGTGTTGATGCTCACAGTACAAATATGATTGTGGGCAAGGACAATATATACTCTTCTGATAGTCTGAATAGAGGTTGAGTTACTGGTCCCAGAGCAGCAGATGCTTTTCAGACTAAAGCTTCCAGAGCCTTGGGCAGGCAACAAAAGCACCATTGTTTGACCAGGGTTCAGTGTTGTGTTCTGTCCTCTAAAGTGTACCAACGTAGAAGTTTCAGCAATGTAAGCACAATCCAATTCTGTTCACATTCTCGGGCAAGCTCACTTCAGCATTTACTCTGTCTTCTCTATTATCACCATGCGTTTTGAGAAGACAAAGGCAGCAGCAGGCAGGCTGCCTTTAAAATCAGCAAAGCCTTGAATGCCCATTTCTATTTGGTGCCTTCAGTGTCCAAGTTAGGGTGATACCATGCAGAACTGTCTTGTTCCCATCCCAGTTCTGTTGCTTACTAGCAACCAGCTACTCAGCTTTTGCTTCAGGCTGGCCAGCCTTATAAAGAAAGGTATCCTGGCTTGAGTAATGTGTAGGCCAAGAGGACAGTGATGAAAATTGTCCTCAGGCCTTGGTACTGGGATGAGTATTTAAACCTCTTTGTCAGCATCATGAATAGTGGGACTGAGTGCATCCTCAACCAGTTTGCTAATGACCCCAAGCCATGTGGTGCAGTTGACATGCTGGAGGGAAGGGTTGCCATCCAGAGACACCCTGACAGGCTTGAGAGGTGGGCCCATGCAAAGTTCAACAACGCCAAGTGCAAAGTCCTGTACATGGGTTGGGGCATTCCCAAGCACAAATACACGCTGGGCAATGACTGCATTGCAAGTATCCCTGTGCAGAGGGATTTGAGGTTGTTGGTTGACAAGAAGATCCACATGACTTAGCAATGTGCATTTGCAGCCCAGAAATCCAACTGTATCCGTGGCTGCATCAAAAGAATCACAACCAGCAGGTCAAGGGAGGCTATTCTCCCCACTCTGTTCCACTCTCATAAGACCTCACCTGAAGTACTGTGTCCAGCTCTGGGGCCTCTGACATAAGAAGGACATGGACCTTTTGGAGTGAGTCCAGAGAAGGGCCATGATTAGAGGGCTGGAACACCTCTCCTATGAAGACAGGCTGAGAGAGTTGAGGTTGTTCAGCCTGGAGAAGGTTCTCCAGGGAGACCTTACAGCAGCCTTCCAGTACCTAAAAGGGGCCTGGAGAGGGACTTGTAGGGCATGTATTGATAGAACAAGGGTTAGTGGTTTTAAACTGAGAGTAGATTTTGATTAGATGTAAGGAAGAAGTTCTTCAATGTGAGGGTGGTGAGGCACTGGAAGAGGTTGCCTAGAGAGGTTGTGGATGCTCCATCCCTGGAAATGTTCAAGGCCAGATTGGATGGGGCTTTAAGCACCCTGATCTAGTGGAAGGAGTCCCTGCCATGGTTGGACATAGATGATCTTTAAGGCCCCTTCCAATTCTATGATTCTACACAATTAAATTACTTCTAGGCAACACATCTGTTAGGAAACATCGTATTCTCAAAGATATTCATATGCACTGTGTTAGAAAAAATGCTCACAGTGTTCCCAGGGCAACCTCTCTGATGTATTGCAGGGTAAGGACTTCAGAGGTACACTGGAAAAAAACAAGTCTGAAATTTCACCTTTTCACCGGAACATTTAATGATAAATTTAGGGCTGTCTCATCCACAGGTACTTTCCCTTGTCGCCAAATACGGGGACTTGGGATGTGGAACTCATACCTTGAAATGCTGTGCAAATTACTTCTACACAGGCAAGTGTATGGGGTTTTTTTCTTAAATCCAGTATACAGTCCCTAGTATAATAAATACCCAGCGCAAATGGAATCTGTTTTAACTTGGCTAATTGCTTATATTTTCTAGGGGAAGAAGGAATAACATCACTGATGTAAAGTAGGCAGACCAGCTGCAAATACTACAATCCTACATATAATGGAATTTTGCATTTCTATCAATTAATCCTCATGTTTATTAGCTGAAAAAAATTAATGGGGTTAGAACAGAGAAGACATTTTATCGTTCATCCCCATCTAGTTTGCCTTTTATCAACTTTGCTTTATATTCTAGAAAACCCCAGAATTCACCTGGAGTAGGTCCCATCTCAGTTTCTTCCACTCTCATCTCAGTCAAGGAAGCAAGCAAGAGATCTTTTATGATTTTACCTCATTTTACCTCATTTGTTTCAGTTGTGGCTCTGGTTCTGCCAGAGGAAGAGAAAACCATGACAACAACAATTTCTCTCTTGACATTCAGACTGCTGTATATCTCTACCCTGATTTATATCTTACCTCTTACCCTTTCTCCCCTGCTCAAACCTCCTGCCTTTCTGGGCCTTGACAGTGATTTCTGATCTGATCACCCTCTTCTGTTGCCTTTCAACTTCCTCCTTCCAGACTTATACCATATATGTGAGATTTTTGAGCCTTAACTCCCATGCATGCAACAAAATTAAGCAATAGCTGTCATCAGTGAAAATGGAAAATTTTAATTGGTTATTCTTTACTACCATCACTGAAGACCTGCTTCTGAATGTGGGTAAATAAACAACGATGTTGAGGTTTCCTTTTAACACATTGTTTCATTGTCCTGCGTGGGGTAGGAATGAGGCAAGTGAAAACCTTCACCTCTGATTCTGGCTTCTCTGCATTCATTTATTACAATGGTTTTCAAATTTTAGATTTGCACAACCTCATAAATGGCACCCAGTAATGATAGGTCTCTAATCTTAGCTGTGCTACAGGGACGACACAGTGGGTAACCCAGACTTTAGCAGATTGCAAAGCAGTGCTTCACTGGATCCCAGAATTGGGCTTCTCTTGAAAAAGAGCAAAAGCTCTGTTGCCCTCATCAAACCTTGAAAAGAATTTACGTGTGCAAATGGTGGTAGGCATCTCTGTACACAGATTAACCTCTTGCTTGCAATTCTTGGGCCATATAGAACATATCTAACAATTGCAGCTTCTATTGTAGGATCTAATAGTGTGATTAAAAGATGAAGAAACATTTCCAGTGACACTGTTTCTTCTATCTAGAATGATTTTGAAGGGTTGATCTCCTTGTGTTTGGGTGTTTAGCTGAGCGCTGGAAGAGGTTGGTCAAAGTCAGGCTGAACAGATATATACACGTCTTGTATGATACTCCATGTCATACAATTATTATGCTACCTTCATTAAGGGAGATGACACTTTCATGGCATGCAGAACAAATGAGAACTAAAGCTTAGTGGTTTAGAGTTCACACAATACTGTCTTACAGAGATTTACAGCTAAAGAGTTTTTCTAGTTTTTCTTGTTCTCTAAAGTTAATCATTTTTGTTTTCATGGATTAAAAAACAGGTATCACTTCTCTATAAATCTGCCTGTGCTACATCCTCTTCCTGAGCATCTCAGAGTAAGTGTTTCTCATTGCCACATACATCTGAAATACCAAGACATGATAGCCCTTTGTGGAAGCTGGAGAAAAAAGGCACAGAAATTGTGATTTCCTCAAGATCATACAAGTATTCTGGGAGAACTGAGAACCAATGTTTGTGCTATTTATTTGGGAAAATACTAACTTCTGTTCCCTATTTCTAACAATTTCATGTACATCTGCCTCAAAAATGGCATAAGTTGGTATTTCTTGTTGGAAAGAGAAGCCATGGAACAAAGAGACAGTTTGAGCTTATCCTTCTATGGAATTGAATTGTCTCCTTTGTGTCTGAGAAGCCAGCTGGGTTTGAAACTTGTACTACTGATGCCACCGTATAGGCAGTCATCATACACAAGTATCATAATGAATGAAAAGCTGGAGTTAAACCTTCTGGCAAGAGGCCCAATGGGTACTTAATTCTGTCTCCACAAAAGAAACAAATTGAAATGCAAGCTATAAACAGGCTGTATGTTCTGCACCTCCTGCTGCTTAATTGATACCTTGCATTGGCAAGGAGGAATTGGTACACCCTCCCACCCCCAACAAATCAGGTATAACTACAAACTCTTGTAAAAGAAAGTACTTTTGCTCACGTTTACAGTACTTTTTACAGCTTGTCAGGAATTGGAATTTCTGCTTTGCATGAGCTGCTGATATATCCACGTTTGTTTTTCTGCTCATTCTGAGTCAAAATATAGTTTTTTAAAAATTATTTTCAGAGAAATAGGGAAATCTGGTGTCTCCTTGACATTTAGTTTCTCTGAAACATTGCAGCTTACTATGACACAGAGCAACATCTGCCTGCACTGCTACAGTGCCTTTTAGGATTATCTCCCAGCTGCCTCAGGTCCTCCAGGATCTGGGCTGGACTAGCCTACATTTCCCAGGATCTCTGTGGCATTTGATGCTGAGAAGACAACCATGTGCTCTAGGAGAAAAGTGGTTCAACAGTGAAGGCCAACACAAAGGAAACTTGAGAGTAGAAGGCAAGCTTTTCCTGTAGGGCCATGCACTGGTCCAAGTAGTTGCTAATTGGGGCAAAGCTGAACTGAAAGAAGAAAGAGGAAGACACAATATTTTATCTTGGTTTTGGCCCAGCCAACCGTGTCATCTCAGAAATCTTATATCCTCAGCAAAGGATTTTTTTCATTTGTAAAATGTCAATATTAAGTCCCCTCCCCATTGAGCATTTTCACTATTCTTCAGGGGAAGAGCTACAGCTAAATGCACCTTCATTGAGACACCTTGATTTTTCCTCCTGATCCACAGTCCCAGCATCTCAGCTCTAGCCAGGATTCAGCGAATACCTCCATCACAAGTGAGAATCACAGAGTTACTTTATTCCATTTCCTATAATATTCCTGTTCTTTCCTGAATCTTGTCCAGCTAAACCCCATTGCTATCCTTAGCAGGGAAAAAAAATCTTACTCTCTTTAACAATATTGGCAGTAATGCAGCCTGGCAGTAGGACTTCCTTTTCTTCAAAAGCTTTGAGCATCACAGGATGCCAGTCAAACAGATTGTGCAACAGCTCAGTGGTCATTCATTCACTTGCCTACAGCACTGGCAACAAGTGGCTCCTAATTCCCCATCTGATACAAGCATACCAAGGGAAGAGGTTGCCTGTGGGGAAAATTAAAAGAACAGCAGCAGCTTATAGTGATTAAGTCACTTAGTGCTATGGCTATTAAGCTGCAATGAAAAAAGGACAAATGATCTTTTCCTTAACTGTCTTGTTCTGCTGCACATTTTCTTTCAAAGCAGCAAAATCTTTCTCTTAAGGATCACAGCAACAAAAAGATAACTTCTGTTTCTCATATAATAACAGCCCATTGCTGTTATTGCTAAACCCTTTTGAAAGTCTTTTACCAAGACTATTGCTTAAAAAAAAAAAAAAAAAAAAGGAAGGAAGAAAAGAAAACTGTCCTGCAAATACAACAAATCCCTTTGTGTTACACACAGACACAAGCCATCCACAGCCAGACTGCCTTGGGCTCAGATCTCAGATCAGCCTGAGACATGCTTCCCATTAAATAGCACCAGATTTTCTCTGTAAATGCCAAACCTACTAACTCAGGCATCCTCCTGAAATTCTGATCTGTATTAGGATAGGCTAATGATTCACTTCCGAGTGTGATATTGCTTGGGAAACTTGCCATGTACTTTCCCAGGATCTATCTATCTTAGGAAATATCAGCTTTTCTACTTGTGACAGCTACTGAAATGTCTTTGTGAGATGATTTTGCCAACATCTCAAATACCCATATTTTTCCTGAAAAGCCAAAGCAATACATTTGTGGGCTTGATTTTAAACCTCTAAGTTGCTTGCTTCACCCGTGCATATAAGCCTAGATTATTAACCTGCTGCTGTGATTCAGCTCTTATTCCTACAACAGTACCAAGTCTGTAAGGAAAACAGATTATGTCCCATCACATGGGAAACAAGTAAAGGAAGTCTCTCACTTCTGGTATCTGTCCACCCAAGGAACTTCAGCTTTTCTGAGAAAAACAAAAAGGTTGGAAATCAAGAGAACATGTAACTAAATCTGACAGGCAGAGTGAGAGAAATAATGAAAGCTCAAGTCATCTACTTCTTTTGAAAAGTGGCTTTCTATCTACCAACAATCACTTCCTGAATAAACCCTCTCTCTTAGAGTATAAACTATAATGCCTTCTACTTGCCAATATCAATCACTATCCACTTTTGTGATATCTATGCAAAAATCAGAGCAATTTGAAGTCCCTCCCCAAAACTAAAAGTGTCTGTGAGTACTGACATCAGTAGGAGGACCCTCATCTCAGCTATTTGAGTTCTTGCAGGTAATGAACTAGCAATTAAAAATTAACTATTCCTACTCGTTGCTTATCTCCCTACTGTAATCTTTTAGTTCTTGAAGGCCTAATGGACATGATTTTATTTCTGGAGATAAAATGTAATGGTACCACAGAGTTTCACTCCTACTAGCACTACAGTTGCACTGGATGTAGCTCTCATTATGAAAGAATGAATGAACAGCAATGGCTGAAATTATTTTCCCCACTCAACTGCCACTGCTGACATTTATGACTCCAATGGGTTGCACTAGCTTTTCTCTCAGTGTTGTTAGATAAACTAAAACTTCAGTGCTCACAAGACAGCAATAATTGTCAGCAGAGATGATGTTCAGCTGCCATATCCTACCATGTCCAGTCAACACCAAGAAAGTTTAAGCATTGGCTTGGAGGTGGAAATGTTAATGAATGATGATCACTGAAAAATGCCTGTGAACATTAGTTTGACTGTGTTCTGCCATGGCTAATAATGGATAATTCTGTTTCTGTCTAGACAAGCTATTTAAAATCTTGGTGATTGCCTTGGGATGTAGACCTTTGGAAAGGGAAAAGTCCTTCCTTGTCAAAAGTGAGAATTGCTGTTTGGATTGATGTTTCTGAGGCACTTCTATATCTCCCATTAGTACTCAAGCAGAGTATCAAAAACGTTAAAAAATATTTATCTTCATAATACACCTGTGAGGTAATGCTTCTTGTTTTTACAAAGGAGATGAAGAAAGGACCAGGGCTTCTTGTAAAACTTGTGGACATATCAGATGTTATCTTTTCCAGCAGTTCTCCCTATCCTATCTGAAGATTTCTTTTATCACTAGAATTGTACTACAATTTCCCATCCTCTTTTGCTGCGGCTCACAGGCTGATGTATATAATAAAATACTGAATAGACAACAGGAGCAGGCATGCATTTCTTTCTGCTGATATTATGACAGAGACTGTAACTTCTGGCAGGGACCTGTTAATCCCCTGCTTCATTGAAATGGAGGAACAATCCATGGAGATTTAAACAATGACTAGCCCTAGTAACTCACCTGAAAGTATATGAAAGAGCTGGAGCAAAATGACATATTTCAGCAGTCTCTTAAATTCCAGAAAAATCCACAGGGCATGCCTGCAGTTACTAGATGATAGAGACAGCAAAACTACATGTCACAGAAATGGTGGCAGTGGCCACCCTGACCCTTTCAGTTCCCCCATAACTCCATGCTGCTCATCTGTAAAATGGCCTTTCTTTACCTTCAGCAGTATAGTTGAATTTAGATATCGTATCTGAATACTATATCTCTGTTGCCAAACCTCTTCTCCCGTCCTTGTTTACAGACACCTGTATGTGGGTGTGCATATGTAGTGCATATATAGATCTTTTAGCTTCACATTAAATCTATATGGTTTTTTGGTGGTTTTTTTTTTGGGTGAGGAGACAAGCAGATTTTTCTTTCCGACTGTTCACTGTTAAAGTAGGGGTTTTTGTTGCTGAGTTTTTTTAAGCAAGATGGCTCTGTGTAAGTGAGAAAGAATGCTTGTGTCTGGAGGGGTTTAAACAGCTTAGGATTTATATACTTTAAGAAGTAGAGAGAAAAAAGAGCAGGACAGTATTTAACTAGAATCATTGTTGATTTGCATCCTAAAAGGTATTTGACAAGTGTAGTAGTGATTTGAACACAGACAAATCTCACGAAAGGGTTCCTCCTTTCTTTGCCCAGTAAAAATGACAAAACCATCGCAAAGAGAGTTCTTCAAAGACATCACAGCTGAATCTGTTACCAAAGGCACAAAAATCTTTAGAAGGACAAGTATTCTTTCTCCTGACACCTTTAACGCTCAGTACACCAGCCTAGCATCACAAGCCATATATAAGGTCAGTGCACAGGAGCTTCTTAAAGACAAGAGGCTTGAAAAGATACCTGCCATGAATGTCACTGTTCTTTTTTTGATTGTGTTGTACTAAATACCTGTACAGATTCCTTATTTGCATAACAGGTTCTGTTCACATTGGCATGAATCCCCTGTCTGAAGGTTTTCACTCCCCTTTTCAAATCTGCGATATTTCAGTCCTGGAATAGTTAGCATAAGCACAGAGGGAGTGAAAGAGTCCACTCCCAGTCAATTTTGATCACTTTGAAAAATTTATGTAACATGTTTGACCTGAAACAGTCAGGTTTCAGTGAAAGGTGTATGAAGAAGCATACATGTGAATAGAATAGGAATAATTTCAGTTGGAAGGGACCTACAGTGGTCATCTAGTTTAGCTTTCTGACTGATTCAGGGCTGAACAAAAGGTAAAGTACATTACTAAGAGCATTGTCCAAATTTCTCTACACTGACAGGCTTGAGGCATCAACCACCTCTCTAGGATGCCTGTTCCAATGCTTGAGCATTCGCTTGGTAAAAAAAAAAAATATTTCCTTATGTCGAGTCCAAACCTCCCCTGACACAGCTTTGAACCATTCCATCAGCCTCCTTTTCTTCTAACTAGACAAACCCCGTGTCCACAGCATGTATATATACAAGCAATATAAGGGGGGGGGAGGGGGGGGGGAAGTAGTAGTACAATTCACTTAGGAAAATTCTACTTAATACCCAGGAGATTGTTGACCTGTTCACCTCACACTCCTTGTAGAGGTAATGAAGAGAGATAGGTACCTCCAGAGACTAATTTAGTCCATTGCTCTCTTATAAAGTAATTAGGCTTCATCAGGTAAGGAGAAATCTGGGCACTCAAGTTGCCAATAATCTTTAAATGAGCACCTGAACTCCCTCTGCAGTTTGAGATCTACAAAATGTTTCTTCAGCTCCTATACAAAATGTTTGCCTGTTGTGTTACAGAGCTTCCTGGGAGAAAATTCCTGCTGCTGTTTCTGGCAAAAATAACTTTCAGACTGTCACCTTCATTCAGGCTTTTTGTATGTTTTGGGTGGTGGGGGAATCACTACAGTTCCTACATTCAGAATTCTGGTGAGCTTTGAAATACACTTATATTTTACTTTAAAATGCATTCTAATCCACGAGGACTCAAACTGAAACACCGTGGGCTGCTTTGCCTAGGAAGATTTTGTTTTGCATTCATAACATACAACTAAAACTAGTATCACTTTAGATTAACCTCAGATTTAATACGTTCTATTCTGACCCAGGAACAAAGCAATATATAGATATTTAAAGAAAAACAACTAAACAATCCATCTTCCCCGTTTCTTATATAGTTTAAATGCCACATAATCTTTTTCATGCTAGTTTGTTTTTCTTTCCCTTTCCTTCCCTTTTTCTTTCGTCTTCTTTTTTTTTTTTTTTTTTTTCTTCTAAACAGAACCCCCCTTCTTTCACCTCAGAAATGCTGCTTGGGTAAGCTATGGTGTTTTCATAAAATACTCTGCAGCAAAAAGAAATGCCCGTGCTTGCAAACCAGCACAGTACATGTGGGAAGCTGGAAACAGATTGGCAATGACATTCCAAGTACAGCATTTGTATTTTGAAAAATCCCCCATTCTCACATCTGGCATAGTTTTACCTGGAAGATGTTGAATGAAATCCTGTCCCTGCTGTAGCAGCTAGACATTAAGGACCTGATCTGCTTAGGTGCTTTAGAAAATCTCTAGGCATCTACCTGCATCATTACATAGCTAAATAGCTCTAAAAATCTGGGCTGTGGAGGCTGTTGAAGCAACTATGCAGGGTCCAGTGGTATTAGCTGTTCTTTGATCAGTGAGGACTGTAGGATTTGGCTTGCACATAACAGGCAATTGACCGTGATGTACACCATTGCAGAAGAGGATCCCAAAAGCAGAGAAAAGCTGTTTCTCTTCTGGCCACCGTGACCTTTTTGCCAATTTGACTGTGAACTGTATGTTGAAAATATTGTTTCACACAAAACATACGTCTTCGGTAGCTATGAAGAGTAAATTATCTCTTTTAACTGAAAAGTTTTAAGGACTAGCACTAGGAGAAGCAGTCATGGGACTCTGACATTATAATCATGGTTTCATTAAAAGAGAGGGAAAGACATTACATTTTATAGGCTTAAAAGTATTTGGACCTTCATTGATTAACAAATCGACTGGAGATGCACTTAAATGGCCAAGGAGGTAAATGGGAATGAAAAGAGAGCTCTACACTGTACAAAGCCAGGCCTTTGCGTTGCTTCTTACTGCAGTTGTATGTATACGTATGTATGTCTGAAGCTACTGCTGTACATTACTGAGGACAAATAAACGTTAAAGGAACAGAAACAATTTCCTAAGTGAGCCTAGGACAAGGGTAGTGACTGAGATGCTGGCTTTTGCAGCTATTGCTCAAAAAAAAAGGGAGAACCTTTAAAAATTAAAGTGCATTTGAGAAACTTCCTAGGATTAGTGTGGTTAAGATAGTCTAAATGAACACCATTTTAGAATAATTCTCTTTGCTTGAAAATTCAGATTGAAGTAAAAAGTGGAGGCTAGTGGATTCACATTAATTTCAGTGAATTACTTCATTAAAAGAGTAAATACTTCAAAAGGGACATTTGAAAGAAGTCAAAGCATTTCAGTGATCATTTAACAACATATTTACTTTTTCTGTTTAGACTGACATTTTTTGACATTACAGTTCCATTTTGTTTCCTTTGATTTTAATATCAAAAAGAAAAAGAGATAAAAAACATATTTCCAGTCTAAAAAAGCACTTAGCCCTACTCTGTATGAATGTATGCATGTATATATATAACCTTTTCATTCGAAGTAAATTTAAAATCCCACAGAAACAATGTTTCTAGTTGACCAACAAAAATAAATCTTTCTTCGATTTTATTCATCCTCTCAATCTGAAAGTCAGTTATTTGTGCAGGTGTCATTTTCACTGTGAAAATGAGAAGCTGTTCTCTAAAATCTGAGTCCATTCTTAGAAATTAAGGATAAGACATATGTGAATTTATTTAGCTGGAAACTAAATTAAACACTTTTCCTGCAACAGTAATGGCTATGAAATGTATCCATCCCATTGTTACATCTGCTTTCCCTCTTTAAACTACTGACAATGACCACTGGAATCAAATCTCTGCCTGATTTAGGAGGACTCAGTAGAAGCAAATGGCAATTTCCTCTACTCCCAAGCACGTTGATCGTACCCGGTGTATTGTGTATTGTTCTGTACATACCCGATGTATTCTGATCATACCCGGTGTATTGTGTATTGAATGACAGCAGCTTGTCATTCTGGTCAGGATGAGATCCCCTGTAGTTCAGTACTGTAGCTTCAGGTACATGCTGAGCTCATTCCAGCTCTTAATCTGTTAAAGTCAATAGATTTAGTTAATACTGAAGTCAGACCTGGGACCTCAGTCCCTATGTTAGTTGTCTTTCTTGCTAGTTAAAGGATATTACTTTCTATATCCTGAGTACACCAGCTCCAGTCCTACATACATTTGACTGTATCCCCTCTGGTATAAAGCACACATCATCATTACCCCACAGCAGGCTCAATGAAACATAATTTAAAAGTAATGGTCAAAAGTAACAAACTTCCCTCCAAAATACATAACCACATAACCGCTTGCTGCTTCCAAAGTAGCACAATCCTCTAAAATGATCGAAGGCAAGCTCCTTAACGTTCTCTTTTCCTATGTTCGCATATTAAAGATCAGCGAATATGGCCATAATAGTTAAAATTCAGCTAAAAGATTCACCTCTACAAACATTTGAGTGACTGTGCTGTGAGTCAAGTGGGGCACTGATCAGGTGAAAAAGACTGTTAAAAAAGGCTAGCTTCCCTGTCCACAGCTTAGTTTTTTGCCAATTTCTTAAGTTGAATTTATTTAGAAGGGGTGAGAGTTTGTGTAATCATGCAGTAGGATATTCAGTGAAAGAACAAGATAAAACATGGGAGAAGCATCACATCTTAAAACATTTAAGTTCCCTCTCAATATTCCTATCTTTCAGATTTGTAATTCAGACATCCCAGTTTGGTATGATGAATCTGAACTTCAATATCCATATAAAAAAACCCACCTTTCTTCTCATTGAAGTTGTTTATATGCACACAGACATAAATGTTATGCGAGTTAAAATACTGAACGTGTTGATCACTTCAGCTCCAAGTTTGGCTCAAGCACCATTATTTTTTTTTTTTTTACCAGACACACCTTGCAAAACAATGCAAATGGCAATTCATCTTTATGAACTGGTACCAGCATCTGAGATGGACACAATGTGGGTGTCACAAATGCACCATGTGATTTATGCATAGCTATCAGATTGCACAATGCTGATGGACAGGAGGAGCTACCATCTCTGTGCTTCGCTAATTAAATTCACTGGCCTACTTGGAGCCTAAAGTGGGTCAGGTTTATAAGTTTTACTCTGTCTGAGGATTTATTCAATACAATATAAATACTAACAGGCAAACCTTTGCTCTAAGCACTTCATATACTGTCTGTGTATGCAGGAGTTGGAGAAGCAAGGGAGAAAAAAACATCTAGCTGCTTCCTAGGGAACATTTGTGTTCTTTGACTTTGCTTTTACTTCATGTCTTCCTTTTTCTTTTTTTCTTGAACATCTAAACACATTTCGTACATCTTTTTTTCACGTTTACATGCTAGAGGGGCATGGAACTCAATGTAAAGTAAAATCTTACCTTTGGTTTTGTAAGAGATGATCAGTGGATGATACACTTAAGCATGTGAAGGCACCTATCACATTACATATTTATGATTTTGACACATGCATGCCATTAATGCAATACAAGCTTAGTACTCCTTCAGGAATACAGGCTATGTTATGCATCCTACTTCCATCACTTTCCCAATCAAAGTAACTTATACTTTCATATGCATATTTCTACCTAATTAGTGAATGAACAGTGAGAGATTCTTTCCTTTCTGATTTATGCATTAATCATCTAATACTCTGAAGCATGATATTGGGTTCATCAGGTCTCTGAGGGCAAAGACCTGCCTGCACTATACAAGTCTATTTAAGTAAAATCCCCTACTCTCCCTTCAAGCTCATAATTTCATTGCTGAAGTCTTTTCCCAGCAAGAAATGCCTTATTCACAGTGTGTGTGAACAGACATTTCTAAGGAGACTCAATATACACGTTCCATACTCGGAGAAGTGTCCATGTGGCCTATCAACACAAATGCTTTTCGCTGTTAAGTTGGAAAGTATGCTGTAAGCCTGACACTGTGGAACTGGGATACAGAATAATCCTAACCATGGAAGAGGATCAGATTCTTTGTAGGACTGAGATACCATGCTGGGAGGAAGCTAGTTCTTTTTCTACTTTTCCTATAAAAATATTGATTAATACTGGATTCTAGTTATAGAGTTTACCCATGCAACCAAAATTGTTACCTCTCTGATCACAGAGACTTCATTATTCTCTTAACATCTTATGTGTTCAGGATGCTGTGCTATAATGTGAATGTGACCATTCATATCGTAATTGCATCCAGATCTAAACTTACCTTGAAGCTTTTACATTTAAAAGAAGTCATAATGAAAGGGTAGAGAAAAGAAGTGCCTTTTTCCCTGTACAGAGAACTGAAAGAGTAAACCCACCTCATCAGCAGTACCTGAAGTCAATCCTGAAGTCAATATGTGGTTAGGTTTCAGTCCTGAAACATGTTAAGAGATGTCACTAAGATCATAAAAAAACCTCTGAAAGATACCCAGTCTTCTGCATCATCTCATAGGGCTCCAGAGAAAGAACACCCTTCCTCTGCTAATATTGTTCACTAGGCTAAATCTTCTTCAGACAAGTCACTATGTTCTCTGTGCATCACCAAGGCTTGTAAGTGTATGCTGACCCAGAACTATCTCACAGAAGCACAAAAAGAACACTTAGTAGTTTTATCCACTTCGTCATTGTTGATATGTCAGGGCAGTGATACAAATTCATTGCTGCTTGTCGGCTGTCTGGCATCTGCTGACAATGGCTGAAGGAAAAGTGAGTGGTTATATTTAAATATCTGTCAGCAAATATGACAAAAGACATGAATACTTCTCTGGGATTTGCAATGACCTTTTCATTTGCCTTGAAGACTTGTCTTCCTCTGATCAAGAAACTAATTAGATTGCTGCAACTTGCTGTACATCTCTATCACTGCACTGAGGAAATCCATTTCTCCGTTTGACAGTGACTCTGCAGGATATCTCCATCCTTCATAGGAGCCTGTGGCTACAAATAGTTACACTTTCTCCATAGATGAGGCCTGGGCTTCATACTGTGAAGGTGATAGAAGACTGACAAACTTTGGTTGTAAACAATTGCATTGTTTAGTAAAGCTGAATTACCCTGGAAGCTCATTATCTTGAGTTTCCACAGTCTATCAGTACAGTCCTGTAATGGATCCCAAGCTGATAGGTCTTGAAGTAGGCTAAAGGAATTAAAGAGTCACAGCTTTCCATAAACTAAGAAGATAAACTTTTCTAATGCTACCACAGGACATACATACATCTAAATTTTCATAAGATGGGAAGGGCACATCTAGAAACAAGCTGGTAATCTTTCAGTGATGTCAGCAACTAGCAGTGGTGGTGAGGATGAGGCTGTTGTCTTTGCAGTGTCACATGTCTGAGCAATAGGATTATGGTATGGACTGTTGTCCCAGTGGATTATTTGCTATTCAATTTCATGATTTGCTGAAGACAATTGGAAAATCAAGGTAGTGCCGGGACCACACTCACAGAAGCCTCAGGTGGAGTAATCTCATTTAGACTGGAAAAGAGATATAGATTCAAACTCTACCTGTTCACTACAGCACGTGCCTGGGAGGAGCTCTTTCTTGTGGAATACACTAACTCTAGTATAGACATCTCACAACAGATATGCTATATAAATATGCCTCCAGATCAAGAGTAGGTTCTTTCTGGAAGTTCTTTATTTGCTATAGATTTCAGAGTCAAGGGGACCACTAAGGTCTTCCATTTTTGCTCCTAAAAAACTTAGGCCCTTGAACTTCATGCTGTTGCTTTCACCCCCAGTAGCTGTGGCCAGCTAAACTCTACCAGGACAGGGATGCTGCACAGCAAGCAGATACTTTCAGGGCAGATAAAGTGGAAACCAACTTCCCTCTACTAGACCAAATGACACTGCTCCAGCTGATGCAAGATGAGAAAAGAACAAAAAAACCCTAATTTTTGTAGAAAGATTTTATTTTCTACTTTATTTAGAGGATTGCTGATTGAGAGAAGTAGGCTGTTCTTATCAGCTCACATGGGAGACTCAGGAGGCCTATTTGTGTATAGCTTATATGTGTGCCTCGCAGGACTACCCTCTGAAGAAAGGCATCAAGTTTCCTATATTCTAAGTGTCAGTAATATGGTTCCCAGTCCACATTCAGCTGGGTCATAAAACCCTTCTTTGCTTACAGTAACTAGGAAAGCACTATATGCATCAAATTAAAATGTTGTTAAAGCCATTTGTGGGGACTCCTTATAAATAATCATCAAGATCCAACTCCTGTGAGTCCACCGTCTTTCACACAGTTTTGTTCCTTGGAATCTAGAGCACAAGTCATATAAGGAGCAGCTGAGGGACTAGGGGTTGTTTAGCCTGGAGAAAAGGAGGCTTGGGGGAGACCTTATAATTCTCTACAACTACCTGAAAGGGGGTTGTAGCAAGGTGGGGGTCAGTCTCTTTTTCCAAGTAACAAGCAATAGAAAAAGCGGAAATAGCCTTAAATTGTGCCATGGGAGGTTCAGTATAGACATGAGGAAAAAATTCTTCACAGAAAGTGTTGTAAAGCACTGGAAGAGGCTGCACAGGGAAGTAGTGGAGTCACCATCCCTGGAGGTGTTTAAAAGATGTGTGGATGTGGTGCTGAGGGACATGGTTTACTAGTAACCTGGCAGTGTTAGGTTAACAGTTGGACATAATGACCATGAAGGTCTCTTCCAACCAAAACAATTCTACAATTCTATGATTTTGTGATCTAGGGAGAAGGCAAGCTTCATAAATGTTTAGTGTTTGTTCCTGGGGGTTTTTGGTAGTGGAGGAGGGTGCTGCTGGCATTGATTACAGAAAGCTCTTAAGTCAGACTTGACTCTGGCTAAGGCTGAGCCAATGAGTGCCTCTGTGGTAACATTTAAGAGGGGGAAACCTACATGTTAAACAAACATGTTTATTCTCTGAAACTTTACATCATTCAAAAACTTTGTTGATAATAATTTCTAATGCACAAAAACTATTTACATTATCACCTGCTAAACCATCTCATCAATTTCAGAAGTTATCAAGTATTTTCCAGGACAGCTCTGATTCAGAAGTCCACAGGCCATGAATTCTAAGGGCTGTGGGATGTTTTCATGCCATTATATACCACAGAGACCTCATATTTTCCAAGATCGTTACATTGGTTTTGTAAATACAAAAACATTGCCACACAGGCATTCCTAATCTGGATCTGCCCAATGGCCCAGTTCTGTCTCACAAACCATGAAGAGAACCAGCTGCTCCAAATAGCAGAAGCAAAAATTCAGCTTCTGAAATAATGTACCCAGGATGAATGCTCCTGCCTAGCCACCATTAGTTAGTTAATCTACTATAACAATTTTAAAAAGCACATAATGAAGAACGGGCCAAATGACTTTAAGAATGCTGCATCACTAAAAGAAGGTCTCATTTAGTCAGCTGCAGCTGAGCAATACAGGTGATCAGCGAATTCATTCACTACAAATGAATGAATTCACAGTGCAATACAACACTAGTTAATTTCCTTTCCCATAAATTCTTGCTGCATTACTTTGACAAGCATGATGTGTCAGACCAGAAAATGACCATGGTGTCATAGCCCAAAGGAGTAGGCATGTCTATTTGGTTATGATCATATTCCAATAATTTCCCAATAGTCATAGAGCTGAGCACAGGGATCTCTGATAGATGGGTTTAATGGACTGACACTGATCAAAGAGAGAATGTTAGGCATTATGAGCGTGGGTCTAACTGAGATTCATTAGCGGATGCAATAGTCTCATGAGTTAGATGCTCCATAAAACAACACATTTCAAACCAGGCTGGAGAGAACCACTGAACTGTTCAAGTGCTCTGCTGCTGAGTGAATAGGTGCACAGGAATGGAAGGAAGGAAATATCCAGTTTATTCAGTGCATGCAACACTTCAGTTGTGAGCAACAGGCATTTAGGATGGCAGTCAACTCCACATCAAGGCACTTAAATAGAGATATCTACATCTGTGTGCCTACACTAGGGCTGGGTGTTTAAATAGCTGCTGCAGTTAGTGGAGACTTAGGTCTGCGTAAAGCAGGCAGTGGCTGGTGAGCTGAATGAACTGCTCTCCAGCCTCTATGACAAGTTCTTTATTGACTATCCAAGCAGGTCAGGTATCATCTCACACCTAGATATATAGGATAAAGTTCTTAATCCTCAACTGAATTCCAGCTTTTTCCTAGGAGGAACTGTCATTCCGTGAACATCAGTGAACAACCAGTAAAACAAACACCACACGTTCCCATAAATCTGCACTGTAAAAGACATACACTTTACAAGGAGACTAATCGTTCAATTTAGTGTTCTGAATGAATTCATGTAGAGCTATTTGAGATATCCTGGGCTATCCAACACATGCACACAGGTTTGGCAGATATGACACAGGAGTCACAGGAGAGAAGTGACATTCTAGAATAATGGCTGGGGATCAGTGGCACCAGTTTCCTATGCTTAGACAACAAAATTGTGCAATTAGTGACCTCCTAAGCAAGAATTGAGCTCCAAATTTCTTTATATTGCATCTAGTACAGCAGTGTTCTCTGAGTATTGTAACCTGCAACACAGTTATTGGCAGAAGTGCCTCTGGGTTTTCATACTGCAGTACCATAGTCCTTCCCATGGTATGTCACGTCCAAGCTGGTAAGGGTGAGGATCCTCGATTTCCACAGACAATCTTAGTTTAACATTGACAAAGTGTGTTACAAAATCTCTTCAGTGCTACTTTTTGATCTTTAAAATATGGTTTATGTCAACTTATAGCAACTCTTGTTCAGTTGGAAATCAGAAAGGCAAAGAGGAAACTCAAAAGGGAAACAAAAGTACACACGGATGAATTACATTGTTCCACTTCCAGGTTTTTTGATCAAAAGTAATTTACCTAGTTGCATTCTGGATCTCAGCAGAGATGTGTTTAATTAAAATCATTACTGATAGGTAGAAAAAGCCCCATCCCTTAAAATCCAGGGAAAAAAAAAAAAAAAAATTAGGATTCCATTTGTCCATAAAGTCCGGGGAAACCAGAAGAAAGTATTGTACAGAATTAGAAAGGCAGATCTCTGCCTGATATTTTAGGGTTTTTTTCCCAATATGGGATACTACTGTCTTTTATTAGTGCTTAATTCATCTGTTGATAAGGAAATATTATTTATATTTCAGGTAAGGGAAATAGTAAGTTTAATCTATACAGACTTCAGAACTGTGTTTGATAAGGTGCAACATGTGAATATAGTAGTTACATAGCAGAAAACCATTATTAGTAGAATAACTACAAGGCACGTCGTGATTAGAGATTACAACAGCATGCGCTAAAATGAGAAATATTTAGCTGAAGGGAAGTTATTTGTGGAATTCCCTAGAACTGTTATTAGGATGATATTTCTTCAGAAAATTAACATGAAAAGACTGTGCTAACGAAACTTGCTATGACAGAGGTAAAAGCACTAGACAAAATTAAAGAAAATCTGAGTATTACATAGTATGAATGACATGACATTAAGGTCTGGATTAATTGAAATCAGATGACTAAAGTTCAAGGACAGGATCCCAGAAACTACCATCAATGTTCATTATAGAGTATTTATTCTCGAATCCTCATTAGGAGATGACACATGGAAAGTAATATTCAGATAAATGAGTCAACAGTAGGATGACCAAGAGCCATTGGGGTGATGTGATCAAGGAAAAGGCAAATGCCAATTTGACTATAAAAAGTTAGATTTCTCTGGGAGAAACAAAGGGAAGTATTTAAAGTCTGGAGAAAAACAGTAGAGAAACCACATAGACCTGTCATCAGGATCCCCAAAACACCATCCACACAGGGCTACATATACAGAAGAGAGATGGGAATAAACAGAGGAATGCAAAAGCAGTTGTAAAAAAAAGAGGTTGTAAAGACAGTGGAGAGACTAAATTAATTTTGCTTAATATGGTTGAACAGAGTCCAAGAGGGAGTAGAATAATTTCTCTGATATAAACACCCGGGAACAGTTATAGACTTATCTGTTGGAAGCCATCCCTTGAAATCCTCTTGCCCATCACCAGGTTAAGTCAGTACTGTCACCATCAAGAGCTCAGGTCAATCATGGCTCTGTACAAACAAGCCTTAAACTTTCAGGATGGGGATGCCACACCTTCTCTGGTGGTCATTGCCAATACAATCAGGAAAATACTTTCCTACGTCCAGCCTGAATCTCTCCAGCTGCAGTTTTTGAACATTACCCATTGTTATGTTCTCTGGCATTACCAAGAACATTTGTAGATCACCTCTGTCTCAGACAAAGAAGTATTTCCCCTAAGGAGTATGTGGTCCAAAACAAATGGATATAAATCTGTCTTGCGTAACTCAAAATCAGAGGAACTTTTTCTTCATTACTGGATTGGGGCTTTGGAGCTCATTTAGGTCAACAAGACTGAGAATAAGAGGAAGGTTAGACAGTCAGTCAACTTTAAGGCAAAGCTTTAATAAATTTCTGAATGGGAATCAGTTACCTCATGGTTGAGATGTAGAAGAGTCTTGGATTCTGTGATGTCTTTAGAGCTCTCTGTTCTGCAGTCAAAAGTTTCTCCTCTAATTTTCCCCATCTGATAGAGCAAGGACTTTGTAAACGTTTGCACCTTTCCCATTAGGAGCAACGGGAAATGGTTCTATTGCCAATTATTGTTAGCAATTTTAACATAGTCCAAGTACTGTTTGTTAGAAATCCCACAGATCAAGTACTGTTTGCTAGGAACCCCACCAGCCAAGTACTGTTTGCAGGAATTCTCACCAACCAACTAGACCATGAGTCTGCCAGGGTTACGCAGAAGTATAAAGGTAAATCAGTAGCAGAGGGCTAGACTGGATCACTGTTACTCACAGTAAATAGTCCCCTGAATTCCTCACAAATCCTTTGGGACATAATCATTCATTGTGAGAATAGAATCTTTTGCAGGCGTATTTTCTACAAAGCCAAGAAGTTTCTTAATACCAGTCATAAAATGCAGACAGAATTCCTTTTACAGACAGGGATATGATTGTTTCTAGGAATGACTTTTTTTTTCATGGGTGACCTTGTACCATATTATTCAAGTCAAATTTTTTTCAGCACTGAAATAGGGTTATAAACATGTCTGAGCTTTATATATATATATAGGTATTTCAAAAAATAATAATTCTGATGATGGTTTTGAATGGAAAGAAAATCAACTTTGATTACTTACCAAATGCTACTGGAGTATTAAAAGCCATGGAAGTTATTTCTTCGCAGCAAATTTCCTCATTTTATTGTCTCTCAGGAAAGAAATTAATGTTTTTAGGCACTCTCTGTTTCCTGCTTCTCTTTCTTTTCAATCTTCACTTTATCTCTGGACCTAAAATAATCTTTTCAGAGCCATTATTTTATTAATGAATTATTATGCATTTGCAATACTACTTTCCTCAGCTGAATACCTTCATTCACGTCTCTTTCTCACATTTTGAAATTACAATATAGGACTGAAAAAGAACAGTTGTTGCATATTTCCCCTTCAAGAAATAAAATAAATAAATAAATAAATAGGTCAGACAACACTGTGTGCACATGTTCCTGTATGAAACAATTGATATTATTATATAAAAGGAAATGGAATGAGATGAGTTTTACTGAATCCCTTAGGGAAATCATTCAATATGCACTCTTATAAAAGTCTAATAATGGCCTAGCTGCTGCTTGTTTGCTTTGATGAAGCTGATAATAACTGAAATCTACATTTATTTGCATTTTTTCTGCTAGAATTCAGTGAGGCATCTCCAATGTAATTTTAAAGTATTAATCTAACACATGTAGATTTTTGAGTTGCATTAAGTAGAAAGAGATCAGACACAGACTCATGAGACAAAGCTCTCAGGGCTGCGCTTGACCACCATGACCATTAGTGTACATTCTTTCTGAGAGTTACCAAACATGAGTATATCCTCACTTTTTAAAGTATATAGTCAGAGATAGTCAATGCGCCAAGGGTGCACCAAGTTTAGGGACAGAGTGAAGCTACTGAGCATAATGCTTTTGCACTTTTATTGAAGCGAGCTATGAATGAAAATAATAAGGAGGTATAGATGCCTGGAAGTTAACTAGGAATCTCTCATAGCTCCCTTCTTCAGGATCATGTCTCTGTCTAGGGATATAGTTACTTAAGTAATGCCTAAAACCTCAGAATCCAAGTATGACCCCACAATTTAAGTTTCCAGAGGTCTGATATAGGAGGCAGAAGACTGTATTATACACCGAGTTCTGGTTCAAACTCTATCATCAGCTAACAACTGTTGTGACTACTGCCAAGATCTGAAAGATTGGGAAGGAAGTACTTAATGTCCTAATTTTCTCTACTTTGCATATCCTGGCTCTCTTTTTGAAAAATAGGACTTTCTAAACAATGAAGGAAGCTGATTTCATTGTTGTGATGGATGTGACAAAAATTATGGATATTTTCTGTTCTCACCAGAATGCCAAGGAGTTTGGACAATTCTTCTCAGACTTTAAGATGGCTTCAAAGACAGTCTAAAAGAAACTAGGCCTTATTACACTGCAACTGGCACAGTCACATCCTGCTTACCAAGACTTCAGTATATTTTTGATAATCTGCATCATCAGCTCTTTCTTCCGATACTTTTATTTACTATAAATCTTTCCTTGTCACACAGCTACTGGCTGCAACAAGGCAACAGCTCCTTGTGCTAACTCAACACGCTCGGTTCTGTTACTCCAGTGAGGACTCTGTATTGACTCAGTTCACTTCCTCTCAAGAGCCCCAACAAACTTAGTGACTTCAGAAAACTTCCACAATCAATACCTCCTAAGGTCCCTGAAGTGTTATAATCTGAATCAAGGTCTGTGAAGCAAAACTGAAAATGAGCTTAGCAGGGTTTAGCTTCAGCCCTGTTATCTGTCACAGGAGGGTTTGCTTTTTTCTGCATGTTTTTTTGTTGTTGTTGTTCTTTGCTTGTTTGGTTTTTTGCTAACTTTGACTTCTCAAAAGTCAGCTCTTGTTTCTGAATCTGCTGGCTGTAGCCATGCACCAGGTAGGCGCCACTCAAACTTGGAGCTGAATAATCAAATAGTTCTGATTTCTTCACTTCTCCCAGAAACAAAATATGCATGTAAGCTAAGAGGATCTCATTTTCTATGTTTAACATGATTCCCCTCTTCTGTCACAATTTGAAATAATTGTTGGAACAGAGACATAGCTGGTGCTACGGTGACACAGCTTTCCAAGGCAAAGGTGAATTTCAAGTGATTTTTTTCTGTATCCCTCAAGAAATGATTCATTCATTATAAGGCCTGATCAAGGAGCTCCTCTGTAGCATAATAGGATTTACATCCAATCCACTAGCCACAGCTGACAAAATCAATGCGATATTAGTAAAGGCAAATAATTTTCTATTGAGAAAAGCCACTCTGCTAGTATAAGATTTTAACACAAGTACAACTTGAGAATAAATTCACAGTGGAATTATTATTTTTTTTTACTTTAATATGCATAGTTAAGATAGGACCACTGGGCTCATGAACATTCATGCTCAATATTATTTAGTGAAATAACCCTATTTATATTTTAGCATTTATTTGATGCCTGGGAAATACATTTTGGGTATTGCTGAATTGTCTCTGGAGCACACAAAGAACCACCGGGAGAGTCTCCTATATCATCTCTGAAGTTTGCCTCTATTCCCTGGGTATGTGTAAGTCATCTTGCCTTATTAGATGGGAGATGGCAGTATTCTGTTCCTCTCTGTCTGATGCAGATTGTTTTGCATAAGTTAAATTACATCATCCAAGCATGTAACTGTTCACAGACATAAAGTGAATGAAGGATTTATGCTTTCTGCCCTATACTATAGACAATTAGAGCAGAAAACAAGGAGACCCTCACATCCCTTACTCTGAAATGTGGGTTTTGTGGCTTTAATAGGAAGGGAGTCATGGACATTCATCTGAGGCTCAACAGCTAGGTTTCCTTCTCCTTTGAGAGATAGGAAAGAATAAGATAGTGACTATTTTCTTAAAAAAATCTCAATTCAGTGAAAACCAGATTTTTCAAAGCAAAAAGCCATTTGACACCAGTCTTTGAAGGAAGGTTATGAAGTTAGAACATTCTATTTTTACATTTCAGAAATGAGAAATTCTAAGGATTCTTCTACTGGGACTATTTTGATTTTGGTAATTACTTGCACTTCTGTATGCAGTAAATTGGAAACAGAATTTCAGACTCTGAAATAATGAGAACAAAACTTACAAAACTTTTAGTAAGCTGGGTTTTTTGTGTTTGTTTTATTTATTTATTTATTTATCTTTTTTTAAGTAT
>JAAGNO010013034.1:8750-25149 GCA_033439905.1 Ceryle rudis | reverse complement strand
CCTTTTTCCTCCCCTTTTTCCTCCCCTTTTTCCTCCCCTTTTTCCTCCCCTTTTTCCTCTCCTTTTTCCTCTCCTTTTTCCTCCCCTTTTTCCCCCTTTTTTTTTCATTGGAAAAACTATTTCTTTCTGTGCTATATGGTGACTGACAGTATTTATCGTGGTCCTGTTAGAAAGTTAGAACAGTTATTTGCTTTGGTCTCAGCACACAACCACTGGAGTTGTCACAGCAGGTGGCTAAAGTTTGCTTTGCATCTTTCCCTTGCTTTGATGAATGCGTTAACTTCAGAAATGTTGTCCTCACCTCTGTGGCCTCTTTTGTAGGTAGTCTTTCACAGAACCAGTAAGGTCATTTCCATCGCTCTAGCCTCTGCTTGTTTACCTCAGATGTTTCTTAAGCAATACCAAAACGTGTGGTGCTTGCCACCTGTAAACTTACATGTGTGTGTTAATCGGAGGAAGAAGGAAGGAAAAAAAAAACAAAAACAAACAAAAAACCCCCCACAACTTTGTGGCTGATTCCTCTTCTTGGAATGGTGAAAGGCAAAGCTGGAATGCTTACCAAGCCACCAGTGGTTCTGGGGATAAAGTCTTTCTGCTTCTTACTGACCAAAGAGACTAAGGGAATGGAGAAGTTCTATAAGGCATAGTCAGTGTGAGCACAATATGTCATCTGTTGTTTTGTTGGAAGTTGACAAGGCAAGGTATACTTTTAATATTTGCCTTCTCCAACCCTTTCTAAAAATGTGTTCATGCCCATCAAGGACCAGCAGGGCAAAGGTCCTGAGCTGACTTTTATGAAGCTGAAACACTGCCAGGATAACTGGTTTGCGTCCTTAAGGTTAAGAAAATGGAAGTCCACAAAGCTGCTGCTGAGGAAGAGAAATAGTTTTACATAAATACAAAGGAAAAACTGGAGGTGATCTATCTCCAGTGACTGAGAGCCTTGAGTTCTCAGAGGCTTCTGTCTGTCTGAAGTGGGAGGTGATGTATATAGCCCAGTATGTACTGATCAGAGGGGAATTCAGTATTCATCTGATTTCCCTCCTCCCTTGTTAGTCTGCTCCCACAGCCTTGTTGTCAAATCCAGGCAGCTTCACTTGGTGACTCAGGATACCGGGAACCACTTACGTATCGAACAGATGTCACTGCCTGTCTGCAAAGAGCATGTGAAGTTTGCGAGGGTACTTTTTTCAGCAGTGTAAGGACCCCCTGCTTGCTGGGGGTCCAAGATTTTTACCCATTAGTATTTGATATTTTTTTCATTCATTTACCTTTCTGACTTAACTGCATAAACTGTAGAGGCTAGAGAAGCATTAACCCAGGTCTGTTGTCCAAATACACACAAATTCTCAGCTGTATGTATAATAGCAGATTCTTTTTCATAACTGAGCATGGTAATTGCTTTCCTTTCCACCTCAGGTTTAAGAGATCTGGACTTGTATTGCTGAGAAGGTAACTCTCTGGGCTTACTGGAGCTGGCAGGTAAAACAGTGCAGCTTGGCTTGTATCCTGCCCTTGCCAGCTTTCAAGTATTTAGCCTTAAAATAAGTAAATACATGCTTATATTAGAATTTGGCAAATACTAAGGTGCTTTCTGCCAGGCATCTTTTATGAAAAATGTTTGCAATTTTGAGTGAAATTTTTTATTAATTAGAAGTTAAAATTTCTTTACGTTTGGTATGGAAAAGACGTGTGTTCTTGGGACTAGAGAAGGCTTTTCTGGTTTTGTCAGACTAACCATGACCTGGTGCAGCAAAAGGATGATTCTCCATTTCAAATTGTAAGGGGGAAGTCACTGTCCATCTGCAACATACCTTAAATTCCTACATTCAGGTTAGAGCTGGGACTGGATGGGAAGAATAATCGAGGATGTGAAAGCAAGAAGCTAAGGATAGAATTAATGGTTACTTTCTAACATTTGTGTTTTTTGAAGCAGTGGTAGAGGCAGCTTCAGCTTCTGCTTTCATAGTAAAGGCTCTCTAAATATTCTTGAGGAAATGGCATTTCAATTCTTTACTAGATTCCTGCATGAAGCAATGCATTTCCTATTTCTGCTTTCATTGTCCTGTGCATCTTCAGTGAATAATTACAAAGCGATGTATATGAATTTGATTATTTTAAGTATTAATATTGTTGGTGTATGTTGGTGCAAGAGAGCAGCTGTAGTTCCTAGACATGGAGATGGATGGACATTCCTTCTGCAGTGTGTCCAGGTTGTCCAGGTACATTACAGTATCATAAAGTGTAATGGGAAATTCTTACAGAATGCCAGCAGCTGTCATGGATTTGTGTGGAAACAAGGGAGTTCACTTTGCAAAGAATCAGCTCTTTGAATTGCAGATCACATAGCCAAGGGCTCTGCTTGCCTTGATGGTACATTTCATCTTCTCTGTTCTGCGTTTTTTCATAAGCTCTTTCCACAGTTACCTTGCATAAAATTGTCTGCTGGGAGTGTTGTGGGATCACGGCAGTTTCAGGTTTTTTGCCATGTTAGTGATCCATGCAAAGTAGTAATACAACATCAGAAAAGCAGTAAGCATGGTAGAGTAAACCTTTGCTTTTGTGTTTTCTGTAGAGAAAGGAAGTTTTATTGCATTTATTGTAATTTTAATAGATAGAAATTATTATATGTGTCCATTGCTATCTACTATCTGTAGTGACTGAGACAAACACCAACCTGAGTGCTGCACTGGCAGGAAGTAAATATATATTCTAGCTGGCACCCTGTCTGTTTTTGGAGATGTTAACTCTCATGCTCAAGTCCTGAACCAGTTCGAACTTTAATAAAAACAAAAACAAAACCCCAAACCAAACAAACTGGCCCCACCTTTTTCACATCTTACCAGTGATACATTAATCTAAACATTGTCTGCATCCATTTTAGTCTGCAATTACAATGGGTGATTCTGCCCTATATTTCTTAAAATTATTAATGTTGTGTAACTGTAGCATACATCCTGCATTTCTAGAGGCCTTGCTTTTCTAGATGCTGGCAGATTTATCTAGACTGTGTTTAGTGTTTTATAAGGGAATTGGAAGCTTTTGAAAGATTTTGTAGGCAATTCCTGCAGGGAAGGACAATTTAGTTGTTGTTTAGCTTTGAAAAATAGCCAGACATTTTGACTAGGCCCGGTGTTAACCCACAGTGCCAAAACTCAATAGGTTTTCAAGTTTGCCCTTGGACAGAAGGACTGACAAAGTCAGTGAAGACTGCATAATTGGAAAAGTGTTGTCTGTAATCCAATAAATTTAATGAGGGATTGGAAATTAGTTCTCTTGATGCAGAAAACCTACAGGAAATGTAAGACTTGACTGCTTAATTTAGACACTCAAATTGTCTTCAGATCAAGGTTACCTGGATAAAGATGCAATGCAGAAATGCATGTAGTTTAATGGATAGATGTATGTAAACACAGAGGAGCACAGATCATGGAGCACTAGTTGATTGGGACACACTTGGATGAGTCATTGATGGGATGTAGTAGGGATGTACCCAGCATCACAGATGTGCTCATACTATGTAACCGATTTGTGACACATTGGCTTGTAGTAGAAGAACATGAGGAGGAGGGTTACACAAAGCTGTTAGAGATGCCAAGTCTCTTTCGTTCATGACTCACCAAGGCAGTGGCAGCTTGTACTTTCTGCTCCCTGACTAATACAGGGGTTATTCCTGAGTGTTCAAAGAATACTGGAGGTTACTAGTTCAGAATTTTTACACATTACATCATTTTGCTGCAATGACTGACTCACTGGGTCAGTTTATTTAACAAGTAAGCAGTGGTGAGGGAATTGTATACCTGCATTGGCTCAGCTGACAGTACAGTTTGCTCCCTGTCCTAATTACTTCTCGATAAGATTTATCTCCTTTCCTGGAGGCAGAGAAAGCACAGCAGTACCTGCAGGCAGTTTGTGTCTTAAACAGAAAACCAGTTGGTGGGGATGTGTGTGAAATCCATTATTTTCTGAAATCTCATTTTATGTGGCTTTGTGTACAAGAAGCAGTATCTGTTATCTGTAAAGCAACGTGCTGTAGGCTGCATGGAAAAGGGTAAGGACAGCCTTGAAGAATCAGTCTTTTAGGTGTAACACACTCTGAGGTACATTTGTCCTTAAATAACAGGTTTTCTGAGTGCAGAATAGACATAGCATTGCCCAGCGAAGACAAATAGTTAAAGGCAGTTCTAACATCTTATTTTCCCATAGCTATACAAGTCTTTCATGAATCTGACAGTCACTAGCATCAGGAATAGAATGTTGCCTGTAGTAGGAAGGAACACTTGATTATCTAGATATATATTATAATGATTATCTAGATATATATTTGCTAAGAGATGGGATTCTTGTGTGGGAAGGCATGCCTGAGAAAGTAGAATGCTACATTGTATTCCTCCAAATCTTTCAATATATAAGAATATTCACTTTCTCGTATATTCTAATTAGCTACCAGTTCTCAGTACAATGAAATGCAATGTTTCCAGATTTTCAGTAAGATTTTTAAATAAACAGTATATAATGCAGAGTGCTTTTATTTTTTACCTTGGGTAGAAATCTTTATGTAGAATATAGGCTCCAGGTTGTTTGAGTTTGTTCTGCAACCCCACATAAGTTACAGCAGATTCTAGGTGTAATTAAAACCTTGTTAATAGGATTTTAATTAATTTTTTTTGAAAGCTTGCCTGCGATGATCCTACTAGTGCTGATGTGAGGCGGCAGATCTCAAGGGTTCAATACTCAGGGCAGTCTTCCGTATGCCATAATGTGTTAAAATCATGATGGATACTGCCCTACTTTTAGTTTCACCAGGACATAATTGAGTTTGATCTGAGCACATAAAAATATTCCAAATGGAAGACATTTTTACTGCATTTTTATGTAAATTACTTTGTGTGTTTCTCTAGGTTATAATGAAGACATGTCTCAGAGAATCAGCTATAGTTTGGAACCTTCTGTAGTGGGGGAATATAATGGAACTTAATTTTCTTTCTAAAAGGGTTCTTGCTAATAAGCTGGAATACATTTAACTGGTATTTATCTTTTCAGTCATGAATCATGAGGCTATGGATGCTTTCAGCGTCTTGCAGCAGAAATCTACAGTCTGGAGGGATGTGCAAATAGAGCACCATGGATCTATTACCTGGAGGAGTAATGCCAGTGGAAATAGGCCTTTGTGAAAAGAGAGGGTAGAGAGAAGATTGACAATTTGGGGTATGTCCAGAGTGAAAAATCAGGCAAAATAAGCTTCCTTCAGAAGGAATATGGCATTAGAACTATTTTAATGTGGAATAGAGAAACTGAACTGGTTTGAATTAATGCTGCCAAGATGTTATTAAGATGCTGAAAGAGCATGAGCATTTTAGAGGGCTTGTCTACTCTTCTTGCCCCAGGACCCATCGTGCCTTTTGTTATCTGCAGTTAGCTGAAGAAGTCACATTCACTGAACTTCTTGATCTGCAGTCCCTCAGTTTAGAAAGGTGAGTTAGAAAGCTACATTCCCTGCCTGATTTTAGCTCTTGTAAAGTACAGGATCTTTCTCCTGATGGAGAGAGAAAAGCTATTACAACTGGAGCCCAAGGCACTGCTGATGCATGTACATTGCTGCCTCTTGCATTCTGAAATCTCTCGGTCCAAGCAAGATTCTCCTGGTGCAGTCTGGAAAAAAAAAGTCTCTTGTAAATAAGTCTTCTGATTTCTACAGTGACAGAATAGTTGATACCTTATTGCTGAAGGATGTGAACATAACAGTATTTCCTTATGATACAAGAATGCTCTCCCTGTAACAAGACTCGGAGTGAAATGACAAGCGTTTTTTGAGGAAAGAGCATTGAAGTCTCTGCAGACAGTATCGAACACTAGAAAGCTAGCAGAAACAACATGCACACCAATTGTGCCTCTGTGGTAATGAGCATCATGAAATGAGAAACTATTGAGACTCCATGTTTACAGACAAGAGAAAACCTGTATGTTGTTTTCTCAGTATACTGTGAGAACATCTCAAAGCCTTTGCTAAAACTCCCAAACAAATGTAGGCTTTCTCTGAATCCAGTGTGGGGGTTTTGGTGGTCTTCGGCCCCACCTTTATGTGTGAGTTGTGTGAATATGAATGCAATACCTTTAATGGTTAAGAATTCTAAATCTTTGATCTCTGTTTTTTTTCATGCTCAGGATTGTCAGGAACTGTGGGGAACAGTAGAGAAGTGTGCTGATTACTTAACCTGTCAGTGAGAGTAGCAAGCACAAATCATCATGAGAAAGGAAACAATGCAGAGAAGCATCCCTGTTTGATGCTTAGCAGAGATCAGATGATGTGTCTAGATTAAGGAGCCGACACTTCAAGATCCTGCTTCTCCAGTCATCCAAGTCAGGTACCTAAAAGAGAGTGTGCTCTGTCTACCTGCTAGCACACATATTCCTTTTCTTGTCTGTGGAAATGAAGCAGGGGTGGAAAATGAATTGCTAGCACATGCCCAACTCATACTTCAGTGGAGAGTCAAATTGCGGCTGGAACAAACACACATTGTGACTTAGCCTAACTGTTACAGATTCTGCTTCACGTGTTTAAAGTAAGGCCACCTCAGAAGGAAAAGAAAGAGATTAATACTTAGGAAAAAAGGTTTTTTTGTGAATGTTTTGTCTTTTGTATCTCTTCTTGCTTTTATTGCCTACATGCCTGAGCAGGAAGAGAGAATTTACTGTTAACTGTCATTATGATCAGGGATATTGCATAGCTGTGGCAACTAGGGAACCATTTGTGGGCTTTTGAATTGTTTGTAGTGTCTTTTTTTAACATGGGAATGCTTGACTCATCTGCTTTCTTCTTAAAGGGACCATTGAGCTTTTTCTTCCATTAGCTAACTGATTACAAGGCTAGTGTAGAGGAGTATAGGTAATTTCCCTTCAGCAAAGGGTGACCTACTAGATCAAGTGACAAAATTAAGAGTTTGGCTTTGGTTTGGTTCATTCTTGGAGTTCACTCCCAAGCTTCTTTTATTTGAGATATGCTTCCAGCAGCTCTGAATCTAGCCAGACAGTGGCACACAGGTGGGCATTCATGCTTCCAGACTGCTATTTTTGATGAACAAATATTTCTTGCCTAAAAGGAAGAAAAAGCATAACCTAAACATGAAGCATTTTCTTTGCAGTTTTGCATTATGCTTTTGTCACTAGGTGCAGGAAGTGCCTGAGGGATAGACAAGACTTCTCCTGGACTTTCCTGTTTGTGCTTCCTGTGGTCAACTTAAAATACAGTGCTAAATGATGTTTAGAAAGTTTTTTGAAGTGCCAAGGTTAGCAAGAAATTACTTTGAACTTCAGATCGTTGAGAATCAGCCTCTCTGTTACATGTTTCCATGTTACTGCTCCTTAAGTGAAATTCCTGGCTTCTTTTTGGGGATGGTGGATTTCATTATAAAGAGCAAACTGATGACCATTATTAGTGGGCAGAGCCTAAAAATTTTAATCCGAGGCTGTAGGCTGTAGTTAGATATGCAGGAGCTCTGCTCTGAACTAGATTAAATAGGCAGTGCCCTCCACCCCTTCTACCACTGTTGTGCCAGAGTTAGTGTGGCACAGCTGTAAACTTGTGGCTTGGAGAGCTGGCTTACCTGTTGGACCTGTGTGCACAGAAGAAAAGCAGCGATACGGTAGAATTTGTCATCAGTAACTACTCTATATCCTTGCAGGTTTTTTTATATCCGTTGAATTTCTGCACATGGTCTGTGGCTGTTTATCACACTTCTGTACAGGTGCAGAGTTTGTGCGATGGGCAGCACGGAGTGAAGCGTTGTATGTGTTCCTAAAGTAAAGGCGAGTGCGGTGTGGGTCAGTAAGCTGTTCTAGTCGTGACTGCAAATGCTGCAGAGTCATCTGGGAGCGAAGGCCAAGCCAATCTCGGTCTCTAGCACCACACAGTGGTGTTCAGGACTCAAGCATGTTGGAAATACCTAAGCAGTTTTTCCTGCTCATTCATTGCGAGCTTAATGCTTTGGGCTATTGGTTGCTGCAAACCACAAACGCTAAGAGCCGACTCTTCTACAATCTGTTTCGCGTCTGAGGAGCTGATTGACAAGATGGTTGGTATTTTCTGTGTCACAATTTGTACTACAACTCTCACTGCTTGTTTTCAGTTCAGTTTGCCTTCAGCTGCAAACATGCCTATGAGGGTATGAAGTTATATTTCAAAGGCACTGTTAATCTCTCCTATATAGCTGTCATTGTAGCAGCTACTTTTACAAACAGGCATTCTCTGACAATTCTTGCCAAAAAGTGTAACTAGACTTGGCTAACTCATATTGTTGAACACTATGAGTTTTATCAAGAGCGTCACAGTCTTCTGCCATCATGCTGTAGTCAGTGAAGATGTGTCAAAGCCTGCTGTGTGTGTATTAGTGTTGTAGTATGAACCTAGATCCCACAAATGTCAGATTTTGGAGCACTACATTTTTCCTCTGTGGTTCATAATCATCTTTTTACAGTCTGAAAAATTCCTTCATGACTAGTTTTACTCTGATTTCATCTTAGAAGGGGCCAATGTCCTCTTGACATTTTCTGACAGATGGATAAAGCTTCCCCTTCCTGCTGATAAGAAATAAACCCCATATTAAAACTACTAGGAAGTCTGCTTTATAGACATGCCCATGTCCGTCTGGCCTCTTCTGGGAATGCGTGAATAATGAAATGAACTTCTCAGCACACAGTATAGCCATGGCTGAGGAACAGCATTTTGTTTTCATATTCCACCTACATACTATCATGAACCACTTACTATAAAGAACAGGCCTTACGACTGAACAGGGGTAAAATTATAGGAAAGATGAAGTTTACTTTTAGCTTGCTTAGAGTGTGCATTGCAGAAAATGACTGTAGCATATGTCTATGAATTATATACTGTTTGGATGGTGTTCAACTGATAGCAGTACTTAGCATCCAGAAGGAAGTTTAACAATTGTATGTCTTTATTAGTATTTGGTCAAGTTCCCGAAGGGGGTGGGGAATAAATAAACCAAGGTCATAAGGTGCCTGGAAGACTTTTACAGACAGACATAGGTAGTGTTTTAAAAATATTTTGCCATATTTGTTCGTAGGTGTTAACAAATGATAGATAATTTTCATCTTTGTAATCAATAATTTTGAGCGTTTATGCTTATAAACATAACAGTGTTGGGTTTTTATTTACTGTCATAACATCAGAAAACTGTTATTTGCACAGTGGTGTGGTAATAGGCTGTTGGAAATATATTGATAATGTTCATCTAAAAGTAAAGATGGCCAATGGAACAGCATGTGTGTTTGTCCTCAGTACCCTGAGCCTCACCTCTCTCCATCTTAGTGTCTCTGAAATCAGCTGACAACAGAGCTTATGTCACAAAGCAATCAGTCTTAGAAATAGTTTTGGCCCTGCCCAAAGACTGTAAGGTCCACACAGATGGTCTGATATACGAGTCACTTCCTAGTTCTCTGACTCACTCCCATAGATGAACAATTTTATGACTTTTAAATAATTTCTCATGAGTCATCTGGAGGGCTGTAAAGGAAGATGTGTGGCACTCGTTTTTGTGCCAACACTTTTCTCCAACTGTCATAGGATATTAGTGAATCATAATCAAAGGAGAAGAGCACTTGCATGAACATCTGCAGGAGCACTGGGACCTCACAGAGAGTAGAAGTGGTACAAAACATGGAATTTCTTTGCTTTTGTTTTCCTGTTAGAATTTTTTGGCTTTGTGTTGTCATTTCATGTCAGTATTTCTTTCCTTGAATTATTGGCCTGTTGTTCATGTCTTGATTACACTTCTCTCCATTATTTTTTTTTTCTTATCTTGCATAGCTTTAAGCTCATATACTTTCTCACACCTTAACAGCAGTCACCTTGGCACAACAGAGCTGAGGTTACAGACCCCTGCTGTATTAAATTAAGCTTTGGATCATGGCCTGGAATGCTATGCTAAGTATTACAGAGGGCTAGAAGAAGTGTCCCCACTGCACTCTTCGTTTTAATGTCATCTGCACTGTGATGTAGCACGAGACCTCTGTGCCCTACGGTGGTGTGGTTTCTTCAGGCTCTTCACAATATATTAGATGTTGGTTCTGTTCTGCTGCTGCATGCTCTCAAATTTCCCTTCCGAGAAGGTCCAGAAGATAAGGGGCAGTGTCCTAATGCAGATCAGCTCTTTTCACTGACTGAGGCTCCTTTTGCTAACTTTTGCCCCCTTGTTCGCATGAGAGCACGAGTCATTACTGTTTACTTGGTGCCATCAAGCTGTGATTCAGCTCTGAATAGATACAGTCAGTGAAATGAAACACACAAGTATGCTTAAGTATCTAAAGCAGAGGGCTGGTGGTCCTCATTTTCAGAATAAAATATGGCAGTATGTTCTAGAAACCACTGTGGATGTTGCTCTTCAAATTCTGTCTTAGCCAAAAGATTGAGATACACATAGTTCTTGAGTAATGTGGCAAATGTCCAATGTTGCAAGAAATCTTGCTGATGTTTGTTGTTTTGTGGTTTGTTGGGTTGTGTTTGGGTGGGTTTTTTTTTTGTTGGTTGGTTTTGTTTCTGGTGTTTTGGGAGGTGTTGTGTTTTTGTTGGTTCTTTTTTTTTTTTTTTTGGTGTGGGGTTTTTTATTGTGTCATAGTCTTTGTCACTTTTTTTAAAAAAGTATCTTTCATGTTCTACCTGATCTTAGGTGATACTATGAGCAAATTTTAAATTCTAAATCCACTTGGTCAGTATCTTTTTACATAATATGAAATTACAAATGCAGTACAGGAAATAGCCCTTTGGCATCTCAGTTTCCTGTTTTGTAAAATGGAGTGATTCGGTGGAATTAGAACAGAATACAGGAATATTGTTAAAGCACTCTGTATCATCTTGCCCATTTGTAAGCTATCAGTTGTGGAGTTTCAGTCTCCAAACATAGCTTAACTAGGATAGTATGTGATGTAAGATAGTTTATATAGAAAAACATTTTCTTTGCTCATGTAATAGTATTGATTTGGGAATGAAAATCCTGCTGACTTGTCAAAATATACTCACCATCATATGGGTACTTGAAGATTCTTTGAAGAATTCTGATGATTCTGAAGAGAGGAGCCTGGTCTGGCAGATTATGTGTGAACTGTTATTAAAAAAAAGGAAAACAACTGAGCTTTGCCTCATAACCTGGAGGAGTCAGGAGTCTATTGGCATAGGTTGCTCATATCCAGTAATGAGGAGTGTACTTGTGGCTATAATAGCTTTCCCAGGAATGTTCCTGTCACATTTGTGAGGAATATTTTTGAGTTGTGTCCAGGGATTTACAGTGCGTCACTGAGTTATGTGGCTGGCTGTTTATAGACTGGACAGACCTCAAGAAATCTGTGTGTGCTTTTCCAGTCAGATGCATAATCCTGCTGCTGCCTTATGTCAATGGTAGATTTTTCAGCCTCTTTAATGAGACCAGGAGTTGGATACATGCTGGCCACTTCAGAAGAGCGCACAGGTTGCTCCCCAGTTTGAATGGGGCGCTCGTGCTTTTAACCAGCCACAGAACAAGTATGGCTTACTTTGTGTAAGCAGTTCAGAGGTGGAAGGTTTGGTTAATACACGTCTCCTCAGTCAGACATGGTGGGTTTTGTTTGTTGTTGCTTGGGTTTTGTTTGATTGGGTTTTCTTGGAGTGGATGCCCTCCCTCCAGATTTGGGATTCTCTTGTGTCTGCTGGGAAGGTTTTTTTGAGGTTACTGTCTTTGAGGAAGATGAAATTTCCTGGCCTCTGCAAGGCACATTGCTCTTTTCAGGTCCTATAGTTATAGATGAATCTGTGAACTGTATGCTGTGCTCAGGAAGAGACAGCAGTAAGGATTTGCCTGTCCAAATATAGCCTTCTGCTTTGGAGCTGGTAGTGTGGAGAGAAACAGGTGTTGCTGCGGTATGACTCATGCCATCCAAAGCTGTGTCCCAATAACTGTCTGACTGCTCAGACCATCAGAAACAATGAGGTCAAAGTTTAATCACAGCAGGACTCATTCATGCCAGGACTAAATATTCCATGTTTTCTTTGCAAGCTCAGAGACTGTTTGCAATTAGCTGAAAATGACATTATGTTTATTTGGCTCATGCATATTCTTCTTGAAGATAATAGCGTGATGACTATTGTGATAGGTTTTCACTGGCTAAACTTGGTGGTTTTTTTTTCCCTTGTGTTAACTGAACAGAGGAAGAAGTTTTTGGCTACTTTTAACAGGTTAGGGGGCCGAGTGGCTCACCAAGTGAATTCATACCTCACTGAGTGAGAGCAAAACTGCAGGTTGTCCATTCATAACAAGCCAATAACAGCAGTCTCATTCCTATTAAATGGTTGTTCTTATTTTATCTTCAAGATGTCAAATGCAGCTTTTGTAGGACTCTAATTTTGAGTAGTGTCTTCACCATTTTAAGCAGAGAGAAGTTTTGTGTTGCAAGATGCTCTGCACACTTATGACTCCATCTTTGCTATAGCTCCCATTTTCAAGTGTGCTAGTGTTCAGGGTAGTCTCGAGATTAATCTTTCTCCACTAACCAGTCTTGGTGAAAAAGTCCGGGTACTATTCCTCTTTCAGGATCCTGATAGAATACTCTCAGACTTGTAACGTTTATTCTGGAATATGAAACCAGACTGGAAGAATTGCTGGAGTGTTAATTTTCTACCTGGTGTCTGCCTCCTAGAAGAAGAGAAAAAAAAACTGGAAAGAATAGTCTCCCACTGGAATCTTGGCTCGAGTTGAACAGATGAATGACAACATCTCTTTTCTGCAGTGGGGCCTCTCTGACCTTTTGTTTCTTGTTGAGTTGTGAAATGACAAAGTAAACATTTAACTGAATGTGGCAGGCTGAGACAATTGGCCTTATTGTAGAAGGAATGCCAGGCCTTTCTGCATAAGTTTTCTTTGCTGGCAATGCTAATAGAGCTGCAGTGGAAGAAAGCCAGGCTTTTCTTTGGGCAAGACCCAAGTTTAAGCAGAAATACAAGTAATGTGTGGCTTGGTCCCTGTGAAGTGTCCTGGATGCAGCGGGGTTGCTGAGGATTGCCCATGGTCAGAGCCCTTTCAAAAGTACTTTGTTTGTAGCATAGGAAATAAATTTTCAATACCTAAGTCTCCAAAGCTTTGCCATGGGCCTTGTTTGGAGTGGTTGTATATGTCATAATTTTTTTTACTCAACCATTCCAGAGTGGAATTGCTGAGTTCCTTGTACAAAGAAGAGTCGTTACTCAAACTTATTTCCTTGATCTCATAGCACAGCCCTGATGCTGCATTCCTAGCTGAGGTAGGCTTCTCAGCCTCAATAAAACCATGAGCTGTAAAATGCTATAAACTGGTCTGAACTTATTGTGCATCTATCTCAGACATAAGTAGTCTATTCCCTTGTTCAGGCTCACCAGTTCGTACCAGCTTTCAACTGTGCTTTGTGATCTGTCATAATGTTGGAGCCTGCATGACCTCCCTAGTTCAAATGCACTACCACCAACCTTGTGTATTACCAGATGATAATCTTGGAGCAGATTGGTAAGTAAATTGCTTTTAAACAAGATTGTCAGTAAGGATGGTACATGTTTAATGGACATTTAACACACTTATAAGGAGTTTTACTTTCTTCCCCTCAACTGCTGCATGAAGATCTGCCTTGTATCTAACCCTTCGTCCCCAGACAGCCTTTCCCTCTCTATAGCACTTGTATATCTGTCTATTCAGAGAGAGATCCTGTGGAGTATTTTAGTTTGCTTTTATTATTGTCTTCATTTCAAGTGGAAAAAATATATTTGAAGTGGTGCTCATATAGATGAGGGTCCCTTTATTATTATCTGCTTTAGGTTTATCTGCAGGTTTTCTGCTTGCTTTAGTTCTTGATTCATTTTTGTGCGCATATCTAATTAGTATGCTGGTAGTCTCTCTGCAGATGTTTCTGCCAATGTATTTTTGCAATAGCATTTCTTAGTGAAATGAGTCTGTACAGACAATCCTTATCTTAAAAAGTTAAGGGAGTTAGGGACCAATGATGTCTGCCTATCATGCCATATCTCCCATTGAACTCTAGCTACAGACAGCCCTTGCTTTAGGTGATCCTTGAAATTCATTACTTGGCTATGAATGCAGAATTAGAGTATTTCAGGGAAAATGTTAAAAAAAAAAAAAAATCAACAAAACAGATAGTATATATACCATGGATCATGGAGCCCTGCCATTGTGTGAATGGGAAAGTCTTAACTGTTGTGGACTCCCTTCCTGGATGCACTTTATTTTTTTCTCAGACTGTGTCCTAGATGGTTTTCACAAGCCCATATTTCCCAGGCTGTTTTCTAAGGGAACTTTTAAGTGACAGATACTTTATTCTGCCACGTCCCTAGCCTGGCAAGGCTAGCTTGCTACTTTGTGAGAAAAAGTAAGGGCTTTAAAACTGATAATTGCCCAGTGTTCCAAACATATTGCTCCTGTGTTTATTCTTTCATCACCACCCAACATAAATGAGTTGCTGTTAGTCACAGAAGAATATTTTTAACCCAGTATGCAACAGTCTGGTGTTCATTAAACTATTGTACCTTTTGTGTTCATAACATCATTTTGCATCAGTTCTTTGTCAGATAGATAGGCAACTGTAAGCTGCCTAGGAAATGTCTTGCAGATCTTCAAATTCTCGTGACTTAGACCCGCCAAAGTTCTCATGTCTTCTGTTTTGTGAGGCTCCATTTGAATGAGGATGAACTTCAAGAACTGTAGTTCAGACAGTAGTCTTAAATTAATTTCAATGAGAGATTTCATCACAGTTCATTGCTATCTGATGCTTGCTACCATGATTGCTGCTGTGTTAGGCTCTCCTAATATTTTTTTTTACTGCCTGCTAGTGCATGTTTTGCGTGGACTTGTTGGATTGTAAATTGATGGATTTTTTTTTGACATGTATATTAAAATATAAAGATATGATTGTGTATACAAACTATAATACCTATTAATTTTGCTCTGTGGCTTAAAATGGACCACCGTGTTGTTTAAAGAGAAAAGACGTCTAAACAGGTGAACCGTTTCACTGCTAGGAATCGCAGAGCTCAGTATTACAGCCTAAGGCTGGCTTTGCTGGAAGCACAAACAGGGCAAAGCCACTCCTGCATTTTTTTCCTTCTTTGTAGCAAGCTGATTAATTCCTGAAGTAGGATTTTTGATCCAGGCTGGGCATGGAAATCCTATGTTGCCTTTCCTTCTGTGGATGAAGGATTATGGAAGAAGTTGGTATTGGCAATGAATACCAGATGCTGACTGATGCTGCTTCCTTTCTCATCACTTAAAACTCTTTTAAGTTTATGCAAATGATCTGCTGTGCCCTTTTCTTTATACTACACTTGAAATAATGGAGAAGCTAACTGTCTAGCAGAAGCAATGAAACCGGACAGGACAGTATCTTGCCCTTTTATGTATTGTCATGTGACCAATTTAACCATGCACATTTGCCTCACTTTATGCCTCTGCTTTATTTTGTCACTGTACTCGCACTGATATTTTCCAGGGCTTTCCGAGGCTTGTTCCTAATACTATATCTTGCAGGCTTCCTTGCCTGTATTGCTCTATCTTGAGTAACTAGCACTAAACAGAAAAATGTTTTCCAAAGACAGGAAGGGAAAGGGGGAAGGGGAAAAAAAAAAAAGTGAATTGCCTTCAGGGGCTAGAATGTAAGACAGAAGTAATTTCATACGGAGGTACTGAAAAAGTTCTGTCCTTTTGTGCCTTTGGAGAAATAGGCTCTTTGCTGCTCGTGCCGGCTGTTACCTGAATGCTGTGTGGGTTTATCCATCTCTGTGTGTGTGAGCACTGCAAGTCACGCACATTTTTTCCATACTCTTTCTAGAGAGATATTCTCTCTTTGCTTTAGTCTTTCACGGCCAGATGATTATTTTGACTTCTCAAAATTTAATGCAAGACTGTGCAGATGGATGGCTTAAAAACTATTATTATTCAGCGCCTTCCCTCTTGGGAAAGTTTATTGGTGTCCTGTTGGCAAACACAACACAGCTCTTTTTTTCCAGAAGCAAAAATTCATGATTCTGCCTGTTTAAATTCATTGAGTCCTTCTGAAGTTCATCCAACCCTAAGTTTTCAACCTTGAAACAAAACAGTCATTGGTTTTAGACCTATCTGAAGTAGGAGAGTTTTAAAGCTGGTGTTTTTAAAATACTTCTCTGCTTCTCTTGAATAGCGTCACAGGGTTGACTCTGTATTTTTTTTTGATACACCATATCATTACTACTGATTTTTTTTTGTCTCCAACTCTTCCAGGAAAACTACAGGTGAACTGTAAGTCAACTATTTAATATACATATATATGAGAGAAAAAAACAAAACAAAACAAAACAAAAAAAACCCCAAACAAACCCAAACCCAACCAACCAAACAAC
>JAAGNO010013033.1:0-44212 GCA_033439905.1 Ceryle rudis | reverse complement strand
AGGGGTTTTCTGGAAAAACAAAGATTAAAGGATGTTAATAGTTTCAAGCAAACATAAATAATCCCAGAGATAACTAAAGGCTTCAGTTTCTTTAGAAGTTGTCTAATTTTGTGGCACTCAAGCCCACTGAGCAGTGTCACAGCTTTGGTGATGGTGGGCTTGCACCCAGCTAAGTGGTAATACACCCCGTTCCTCTCATCCCAAAACCTGCGGTTTTAATTATTTCTATTTTTAAGCCCTTATCTGTAGGTGGTTTATTTCCCATCTAGTAAATCATTCCAGCTTCTTTGAGACTCCTGATGGCCTCTGTGACACTGTGGGTACAACTGGAGCTATGGGCTATTTGTAAAGTGTGCCTCTTACCACTGAAAGCAGTCAGCTAGTGTCATTTAAATGCTTCTGTTCAACTGCCAAAGACGTAGGAGTACATATCATTGCTCAGCTTGCCTGACCTAAACAATTCTGAGAAGATGTGCCCCATTTGCCATCTCCAGAAGGATTTCCTCATCCTTCTTGGGGGCACAACATCCTATCTGCACTATCTTCTTTCCACTGATGTAGAATCCCTTGAGACAAAAATCCTTCAGTGAAGGAGGGCCCATGAGAGGTCTTGCTCTACACCCATCTCCCATGAGGTGGGATGAGCTGTACCTCTTCCAAACCAGAAGCAGATCCAGCACTTGAAGTGGGCAGGAAGCCACACAACTAGGAGTAGCTGTTTGCAGCTGCCAAGACCTCACATTTGTATGTTAGTGATGCAGATAGAATCTCATAAACCAGTCTCCATCCTGCTTTACTGCTGATTTAATGGTCAGAGGAAGAACTTCACTGTTTATTAAAACATTAGACAGTAAAGTTTAACAATAGACAGTAAAGGCTTTTGTTTTTCCATCCCGATTGTTAAAGCAACAGCATGTTGGTCTGGAAAGTGACCTACTCCCAGTCTCTGAATCCAGAATGACAGTCCAGGGTTGCAATGTGACTAGGCAGCGCTCCCTCCATCAGGCAGGATGAAGAAGTTGGCATTGCTGCTTCTGTGCCTGGCAAATCCAATCTCTAAAGAAGGGCAAGGCCTTATCCCTAATTGGGCTGTCTCACAAGGCTGGCCTGATAATCGCAGAGGAGATGGAGCAGCACAGCTGTCTCTGAAGCCCTCTGTTGTTGCTAACCAGCAGCAGTAACTTTGAAATTTGCCAAAGGTATTTGCTTTATCACTCATTCTCCTTCCTCCTTGGCAGAATGCATCTCTGCTAAGAGGCCCTGGTGGGAACCAAGTTTTCCAGTGTGTTGCATGGGTCTGGAGGATGGACAATTTCTGCCAGAAAGTCTGTCTTTGTAAAAGCTTAAGCAGGTTCCGGGCCAGAGCACCTGTGTTTTCTGAGTCTAAAAATGTGTTCAGGCATCCACCGGTGCAGGTTGACACCTAGTTCTGAACTGCAAAAGTGGCTCCCTACAGTTGTTTTTTGTTGTTGTTTTTTGGGGTTTTTTTTCAGTTTCCATGGTCTGTTGGGTTCTCTCCTGGCATTACCGTTTCATCCTGGTTCCTGGGCTGAGCTGGTTGGCCTGGCTTCTCTCAGGGTCAGAGGAGAAAGAGGACTTCCTAGGATCACTCATCCTGTCTTAGGGAGTTCAGTCAGCCTCCAGGGTTGACCTCTCTCCACAGGTTGTAATGGGACTCTAGATGATCATCTGGCATGTAAACAGGCTAATGTCTACATAGGTAAATCTTGCTTCAGACCCTAAACCACAGTAAATGTGTCCTACACCACCTCCTTGGGCTTCCTTGGAGAGTTCCTACTGCAAACACAGCAGCCCTCCTGAGGGTGGTGGGCTTCCCACACCTTACTAAGTTCTTTGAGTCCTGGGCAAGCCCAAACAAAGCAAGTTACTTTCTAGCTCAAGTCTCAGTGCTGATAAAAGTTCCCATCCAGTGGGTGTCTGGTGGATCACATAAGAGGGTCAGTGATTAGGATGCAGAAGAAGCTGTTACCTTCCTCTCATGCTGCAGTGGGGTGTGAAATCCAAGTGCTGCTGGAGGCCAGCCTGGTAGGTGAGGAGCTGGTTCATTAGGGAGCTTTATCCAAGGGACCAGACCTTGAATGTGAGAGTAGGCTAAGATGTTCCCTCGCTAGGCTTGAAGGGAGAAGAGGGAGAGAAAGCAAGTGTGCATGTACACCAGAATGAAAAGGAGACTGTTGATTGCTTATGGTTCTGGCATAAAGCAGTATTTGCATTAGCTCAGTACATTTTGAGCACTGAGCTTCTTTTCCAAGTTCTCCAAAAAAGCTTTCAAAAACATAGTGGCCGTGGGATAGGAGTGGAGGTGCCATTGTGAGCCAACAGCCTTCTCCAGTGGTGTGAGAAAAAGTAGTCCCTTTGCACTGTAGGCAGGGATTACATTTGAAGTCCTCCAGGGACCTCTGCTAGGACTTGTGCTGTCCTGTCCAAAAACGATCTGGAAAGGGAAACAAACAGAATTTGCAAGGATGCAACATTACTCAGGACAGTGGCAAAAAAAACTGACTGCAGAGAAGCGGAGAAGTGTTGCAGTGTGCCAATGGCGATGTCATGACATGGCAGAGGAGGTATGTTGTTGGGAACTGCCCATGGAGAAAAATGAACAGTAGCTATACCTATACAGCAGAATGGTCTAAATGAGCTATCACCTCTCTGGAAGGAGATTGTAGAGGCATTGCAGGCCATTTCTGGAAATGTCAGCAGTGATCACAAAGGCAAAGGCAATACAGAGAAAGAAATGGAACGTTAGGCAAAGCCTGTTGTTATTCAACTGGATACATCCATGGTGCACCCTGTGGTGCTTGGATACTGAGGATAGTTTTGGTGTCCGTGTCTTAGGCACAAGGAAAGATGTGAAAGGACACTGCAGAGTACCTGTCATAACAACAGGACCTCAAGTGACCAGGACACCCTGAGCTGAAGAGGACTGAAGGAGAAAACGAGAGGAAGAAAGTCATGGGTGGCTGGGAGGTTATGGATGTGGAGCTGGATGGACTTCTGCCCTGGCTAGGGCTGATGCTGTATAGACACTTCAATCTTGGCTCACTGTATTTGACAGTTGGGAATGCTAACTGTGCAGCACTCAAAAAATAGATCAATGGGGGAACACAAGTAAGAGGTGGCACACCTAATTGGACCTCTGCTGCAAGGACCACAAGCCCCACATTGTCCCCTGTCCTTGTTCTGACTATTCCCAGTCAGACTCTCTTGCTCGGGAAGGTTGCAAGCCAAGTAGCAGAGAAGTGCCATTTGTACATCTTGCTGTTATCGGGGCTGCACCGTGTGACAAACTTCAGCACTAAAAGACATAAATGGACTCACCCTGACTGCTCGTCCCTGGAAAATCTCAGTGCATCTGAGGATTAAATCCTGGTGCCAGTGAAAACAACTGAGCATTTTCTGGTGGGTCAGAATTTAATTCCCAGTTTTAAAGGCTCTTTAAAACTAGCTGTGATATATAACCAGTTTTCTTAGCCTCTAAATACCTCAACAAGATTGGCAGTGCTTTGGGAAGGCCATGGGCAGGATTACTGGCAAATCTGTAGGTCAGGAAAGAAACTGGGGAGCCCAGTTGGGGCAGAGTGGAGCTGCAGAGCTGGAATTGCTTCTGGTTGCGGCTGCAGTGTGTAGAAAAACCTGGATAGCAGGTGAAGTCCTTTGCCTTTTAAACACCAAAATGCTGTTGATATATTTCTGTTTGTTTGGAGTATGTTTGTGCATATATATTTATATACGTATACACACACACTTGCCTCCCCACAAGTACATACACCAAAATACATATATTTCCTCAGCCTGCATCTTTCTGTAAATTGAAAAAAATACAGACAAAAGAATAAAATTAAGTCACTTATCATTGCTAAGTCATCAGAAACTAATATTACAGCTACTGGGCATTTTTTTTTCCTGAACTATCCCCACTTCAAGATCCTAATTTAATGATTCTTTCTGTAGCTCTTTACATTCTATTATTTATAAGAAACAATATTCAGTCCTCCCTTGACAGTATTTGCAGGGCTGCAGAAAGCAGTGCGGCAGAAAGGTGGTAGAACAATTTTGGTTATGTTTCCATAGCTACCTAGCTGCTAAATGTGGTTTATTCCATTTTAAAGTCAACCAACACACACACAGGCGCGCGCGCACACATACGTACCCTCTCACACGCAGGCACTCACAAATCACCAAATGAAGTATATTCAGACTAATCCCTTGTCTGCCTATTACAGCCTAATGTTCCTGCGATTTGTATATTTAAAGGGGTACTTGCTGCATAAATAAATGACAGGGCAGCGTTCTTGCTGGATATAGCAGGATGATAAACATATTGTTTCTTTCTTGTTCTCCTCTCGACGTGTGTGTTCCAGTTGGTCCCTGTGATATTATTATGGATATTTTTACCCAGCCGTTGTGTGCCGAGGAAGTCGGAGGTAGGATGGTGTCCTCTCGTGGTAAATGGCATCTTTGCAGCCTCAGAGTGGCCATGCTAATAGCACCCATGAAAAGAGAAGGGAAAAAGGGGTGTACTGGAACTGCATGGGCATTTTAGGGACAAAACTCTTTGGTTGGCACTTCCTACTTCTGTGTCCATTTACAAAGCGATCTCAGCACCCTCATCCCCCGATAGAGGAAAAAAGAGAAATAGAGCCTTAAGTTTGCTTTGCACACTGTTCAGTGAAGCAGACTGGAGGCCACTCGTTGCACTCAGTTTTCCAAATCCATCATTGATCTATGTTGAAGGAAAAAGAAAATGAGGCTTGAGGAAGGGAATGAATGGTACCAGCTTTCTAGAGCTGAGGAATGTGTGCTCGCAGCCCAGAAGGCTAACCATATCCTGGGCTGCATCTAAAGAAGAGTGGCCAGCAGGTTGAGGGAGGTGATTCTGCTGCTCTACTCCACTCTGGTGAGACCTCACTTGGAGTACTTTGTCCACCTCTGGAGTCCTCAGCACAAGGAGTACATGAATCTGTTAGAGCAGGTCCAGAGGAGGGTCACAAAAATAATCAGCGGGCTGGAACACCTCTCCTCTGAGGACAGGCTGAAAAAATTGGGGTTGTTCAGCCTGGAGAAGAGAAATCTAAAGGGAGACCTTATAGTGGCCTTTCAGTACTTAAAGGGGGCCTATAAGAAATATGGGGACAATCTTTTTAGTAGGGCCTATTGCAACAGGACAAGGGGTGATGGTTTTAAACTAAAGGAGGGTAGATTTAGACTAGATATAATGATTGGGTTTTTTGTAGTGGTGACACACTGGCACAAGTTGCCCAGGGAGGTGGTAGAAGCCCCCTCCCTGGAGATATTCAAGGTCAGGTCAGGGCTCTGAACAAACTCATCTAGTTGCAGATGTCCCTGCTCACTGCAGTGGCGTTGGCCTAGATGACTTTTAAAAGTCCCTTCCAAATCATTCTATGGTTCTATGATTTTAAGCTTGTCCTAGGAATGTGTGCATGCATAGAGAGAGCTGTGACGTTAGAGAGTATCCCAATGCTTGCAATGGTGGGCAACAACACTGCTGGAGGGAAGGGGTCAGGATGCAGAAGAGCAGGCCTTCAGAAATGCCTAACCTGTTGTCCTTGGGACCCTGCAGGGGCAGCATCCTGCAAGGATGCTGCGAAGAACAGGCTAGGGAGGAGGCATCTCCTCGTCCCCCTCTACCCCCCGTGGCTACTATGCACACAAGCCTGTGCACAACATCGACCCCAGTTTATTGTCCACAAAGTGGTTTGAGGAAGATGGGGAGCCTGAGTGTTCCTGCTGCTGCATCATTAGTGCTGTGCATCTGCAGTGTTTGTCTGATGGCTCAGCCTTGACAGTGCCCTGGGGCAGGCAGAGTCCATCCCTGATGGAGCTGAGCTGGCTTTGCAAATTCTTCCCAGCCCTGCTAACAAGGAAGACCTGCAGCTTGGGCATCTGACACTCTGGAGAGACTGTCAAGACTAAAGCCAGCCATGCTGCTGCATTCGTGTGGCTTAACCCTCTCACACCTGTGCACCAGTTTTCAAGCACGCATAGCCTGTGGGATCACTCCCTCCCAGGTACACATTTCCCAGTGCCTCACTGGCAGTGCTTCTTTCTGTCTCTGTGAAATGGGACAAGTAAAAGCTAAAAGCAGTACAAGAAATAGCTACAGACAGGGATGATGGGCAGAGAGTTTGTAAGAAAATAAGAGAAGGGTAAGGACACACCAAGCAGGAATTTACTGCCTTATGGATTAGCTGAATGTAAACAAAATGTATATGGGGAGGGTAATATCTATGAGAAGGTTAAATAGCATATAAAGATATATATATGTGGAGGGTTGTTACAGCTCTTTTCAATCCATCTTGGCCTAAGCATCAAGCCTTGGTTCCCTCTCACACCCCTGCAGTGTTATCCCTCTGTCAGACCATAACTCCTACAAACTGTGTGACATGTGGCCTCAGTGCAGGCTTGTGTCTGTAGCACTCAGCGGGAGGGGTGGAGCAGCTGCTGGAGCAGCTTTGGCTTTTACTGGGAGATGGCATGGTTAGTGGGATTCACTCTTCTGCTGTGTCCCAGCGGCCCACACAAGCGCCTCTCCAGGGATGCTCTGTGGCAAATCTGTACCAGAGCTCCCTTGCTCCTGTGACAGCCAGTGATTTCTTGTATACAACACCCCTGAAGAAATCTCCGTGGCATCATCAGGTTACCAATATTTTCTGTCCAGTTACTCTTTTACTTTCCCTGTTATTGCCGAGTAGGAAGTATGGTGGTGGTGAGGTTATCTTAGCCTCTCAAGCAGCAGTCTTGTTCAAGTCACATCTAGATCTCAATAAAAAGGTCTCATATGTGACTTTTTTCAAGGACAAGGACAGGGAAGCATCTGCTGAAGAGAAGAATTTTTGTCACCATGTTTTTTATTCTGCCTGGAAAAAAATAGGAGTGAAAAATACTGCTGAAAAACATGTTTTATTAGCATTTGTAACCATGTGCAAAACAAATAAATCATCATTTTAAAACAAAAATGTCCTCTGACCATCCCTCATCTGCTCATTCTCCTTATTGTTTTGCAGATTACCCCTGTTCCACAAGGTTGCCTGGGATCTGCCAAGATGCCAGGCACACTTAGTCACAAATTCATCCTTCTGAGCTGCCTATGCTGAACAAGGTGGAGTGGCGGAGATCTAGAACACACCTTTGGTTGAGTTGCTGGGATTCATCTCAGCCCCATGTAGCTGTGTGTGTGCAGGAGCAGTGTGGCTGTATCTGCATGGAGCTCACATCTGGGCTAACCTGGTTAAAAACTTTGGCAAGTTTTATTGTCCTAGCTCTATTCCTTCCCAGTCACAGATCCTGGTCTTGTACCAAACCCAAGCTGCCCTGTACACCAGCAGCTCAGGTGCCCAGGCTCTTCTTGGCTTTGTGGGGAATACGTTCCCACTTTTCTTTGTCAGCTCTTTCCATAGTGCTAAGCATTTAGTGATGCTCAGTCCAGGGACAATCCATTCTGCCATGCAAAATTGGATCCCTTTTTCTTCCCAAGCTTTCTCCAGCTTTAGGCAGCTACAGTGCCAGCCGTCATTCCTCCATCTGTCCTCCAAGCATTTGCACCCTTTCACAGACTTGGTTTTCTCCCTGTGATTGCTATATTTTTCACTTTTCTATGCCAGGAGAGCACAAAACCACAGGGCAGGTTTGGGCCAGGCTTATGGGTGTGGCCATGAGCTGCTCACATGCTCATCACCCCAGGGCTTGGTTGGGCACCATGGTATGCAAGGGCATATGCATGAAATGGAAAAATGAAACCTTATAAGTAAGGACAGGCCTAGCGGCCCATAACTGTTATTTTCCTCCAAACTGTGAGATCCAAGAGTGGGCCAAGAGACACTGTCATTAACACGGGTGTCCATCTTGTGACCAATATGTGAACACGCTCATTGTTGACTTGCCTTGGCATTTAGGGACATCTGTCTATGTTATTTTCTGTCAAACCAGGAGGGGCTGGCGATCAATTCACTATGGCCCCAATGTTCTCCTGTGCCATCATTATGTGTGATTATATGGCAATAATCATCACGTCACTCTTTCCAAGGCAGGCTTTGTATTGGCACTCTTTCATCTCCAGCCCCACAACAGGCAGATGTCGGAGGTCAGTGTGTTTTGCTGGCTCTGTAGTGACAGGTTACAAAGGCTACAATATTGTTGAAGGACTGAACTGCAGGCCTCTCTCTGGCAAGAAGCAGGTAGACACATTTCTTCCTGCCTTTTCTCCCCTTCTAGCCACTGGCATATGGCAGGAGACTCATGGCACCTGGCAGAACCCAGCTTTGCCTTTCCTGCTGTGGGAAAGGGCAGGTCCCCTTCCTATTGCCCTGGGAAATGGCAGTCGATAGAGAAAGCTGCTTCCATGTAGGAAAGACATGACTGGTTGAAACGTTCATCCAGCCCTCCTCTATGGATTAAGGAGGCTTTTTTATTTTATTTTTTTTTCCTAATCAGTTCAATGTTTTACAGCTCAAACTCAAATAGGAGCTTAAGAGCTTAAGCAACGAAACATAAGGATGTGTTGGCATGGATGGGCTATCTTTCCTCTCCCTGCCTGCTGAGCCGATGCGCAGCTCTGCTTGGCATCAACCTAGGCTGAAAAATACCTGTGCCTTGCTATCACAAGCTGATCATCCTTTCCAGGCTCTTCACTGGCTGGCTAGAAAGGTGAGACATGTGGGCAGACCTTCAGCTAGTCAATCAGAGTTAATCCTAATGGGGTTGTGCCACTTTAAACCTGCTGACCCAATCTACGTGGCAGTCCCTTGTATGGTTTCTTCCTCTTCCTCAGTGCCAACATCTGTGACTTCATGTGTGCTAGATGCTCGGGAGTTCTGGGAGTTTTAGGGGGGTTCTGGGAGTTTTAGGGGGGTTCTATTGTAGAGTGTATGCAGAGATGGGGGTCTATTTATAATATTTAACTGCTATTTGCAAGAGTGGTTTGGGCTTTCCTGGAGAAGCTTGCGTATGGGGAAAGGCAGCAGTGGGTCTCTAAAGAGCCACCCCAGGCACTGCTCTTCCCAACCTGGTTCCAGCTGGATAGTGCTGCATGAAAATAATTGGAGGTAGCTGCCCAGCCTTCAGAGAAACTTGTTGCTATTCAGCATCCATGGTCAGCCGCTGTCTGCTCCTTCACTTGGATGCCTCTGAATCCCAATGAAGCTTTGCCATCCCCTGCCTCCAGTCTGGTGTCTTTTGTTTGGTTTCCTCTACTCTTGACTGCTTCTTGTCCTCCTCTGTCAGCCTTAACAGCTCCCCATCTCTTTCTCTCTCTCCATGCCCAGCTCATATCACAGACCAACTTTCCAAAATAACTTCGGCTTCCACCACATAGTTACTGTGAGAAGCAGTAATTGTCCAAGAAGCCTAAGAAAGCCCAAGAGACAGATGATGTATCAGAAATGATGGCTTTTTCTGTCCACCATGATGTGTCTTATGGAAATGCAACTGCCTCCAGGTTATTGTGTTATCAGAGCAGAGAGCAGAGTGTGTCTAAAGCCTGAATGGAAAAAAAGAAAAAAAGCAGAAGAAAGGATGCCGCTCCGTTTGGGGAACGGGGACTCCTCTCAGACTACTGGGCCAGATCCCCAGCTGGTGTCAATAAAAAATCGTTACACTGGTTTATTCTAGCTGCAGCTGCTGTAAAATACTTTTCCCAAAGCATTTTCCTGTCCAGGTTGCTTTCCCACCTTCCTCCAACTTAAAATGTCATTGCTAAAATCCATCCATGCAGCCTGTCCCACCTTGTCCTTTGCAGCTCGACTGGAAAGGAGCACGCATCAGGGTGGCAGAGAAACACCAGACCTGGCACAAATTCAGAGACAAAAATGCTGTGCTACCCTTCCTATGAATAAGGCCAACCAGTTGCCTTTGCCAGGACTCACAGTACCCCTCCTCCAGAGCAGGCAGCAGGCATCCCTCAAAGGCGTGGGGCTGTTGGACCCGACAACTCACAGCTCTGCCAGACCTAGCTGGAAGGAGGAGCGTTGTCTTAAAAGATGGCTCTACAGCTGGTGCATGCACCTCTGCTGACATCCCTGCTAAGCCCGATGCCTTCTGGCTTGTGGTGCAGCGCTGAGGTGACGACAGCCACACCAGCTGGAGGACACGGATCTGCGCTGAAGGGGTCTCCTTAAACGTTTCTGTTACTGCTTGGTAGGTGAGCTTGTGCTTAAAAACATCTTCCTGAGAGTTAGCCATCTGTGCTGTTTTCACTTTGAATGATAAACACTTACGGGTCACCTGCTTTCTTTAATCTACTCCAGCTTGTATTCAACTGAGCTGTGCATCGTATTAATTACATTCCTTTTATTCTTGTCCATGCCAGCACAGGGGTATCGTTATTGCTGTTGCTTTCTCTTTTTATTATTTGTATGCTCTCACTCACCAGTCCCTAATATTCTGTACCACAAGAGTACATTTTCCTGATCACATTCCTTCATTAAGAAAACTTAATTTTAGTGATGACAGGAAATGAATTGGATTAAACAAAATAAACCACCCTAAAACAACCATAAGGTTTCTTGTTGGATTAAATATTAAAATTAATAATCCAGTGCTGTATTTGGCTCTGTATTTATGTTAATATTTAATTCAATAAAAGACCATGTTTTAGAACATTTTCCCATTTGTTTAAAGCTACAGATGAAATTGCAATTCCTGTATAAAGTAGAACAATACGTAGCTAACTGTTTTATGGTAATGAGGAGGAATGGCAGCTCAAAAATCCTTTACTTGGCAGGGAGGGGAGTTTTAAGCAGCAGGAAAGGGATGGCAAAGCTGCAGAGGAATGCAAATCCTGCTCACTGGAGGAAAGCTTGACAGCTAGAAAAGAGACTGCGGGTCGCAAGGCAAGTGCTCTATGTGTGGCAGCTGATTGTCTTTGAAATGTGTGTTACCCTGTTGCGTAGGGCTACATCTCTATAGCATCAGAGAGCTTGAGGATGTTTGCCTCTGGGAGAGATAACCACTGGGGCCACTGTTGAAGAACCAGGTCTTGGACTGGAGGTGCATCCCAGCTGGTAAGGAGGAGGCCTTGCAGGATCACCACTGCTCACATCTGGGATGTTTTCTCTAGCAAACCCTGCTAGCAGAAATGTGGTCTTGTGGTGGTGTTGCCACGCAAAGTCTATGAGCTGAGACTGGATAAGGATGTGGGGTCTGGTGTGAGGCCAGTCCCAGGCTGAGTTCTCCTCGGTGGTTTTGAAATGCCCTGGCTCATGCTGGGAGTGCCAGGCAAGATGTGCTGAATAACGAGCTCTAGTTCATTCTCTTCTCCAGTGCTGAATCAACCTGGCTGAAGTTGACCTCAACTGCTGCTGCAGTCCTGGGGTTGAGCCTCAGCATCCCAACAGCAAGAAGAACTGGGTCTGGGGCGGGGGAGAATCCATTGCCTGGGAGCTTTCACATTTCAGTGTGGAAAATAAGCTGGGAAGGACTTTAAAAGTCCTGCTCTGTTGTTCTTATTTTCCAGGGATGGGACACCAGTGTTGTCATTTTCCAAGGGTGGGCAGAGCCCCTTGCAGAGGCTGGTCCTGGTGTTTTACCCATTGGGAGGTATTACAAAAGCCCTTACTTTCCCAGGATATCTGCAGTGTTGAAAACCAGAATAGTTGTGTTGTCTGAGGTCATGTGGAAGAAGAATGTGGAACATATATCAGGGAATCAGTAAAACTTAAACACTTTGGAGGTGGAGTTACAAGTGAGTTTTCTGAAGTTTGGATATGTACCCAAACTCCCTTGAACCTTTTGGGGCCTAATTAAATTGAAGGGGCTTTATAAAAAAAACTGCATAGAAGATAATACTCTTTTCTATTAAGAAACTGCTTAATAAAACAGATTATGTGTAAAATAGAAATATGGGCCCTGTGAAGGAAGAGTGAAAAAACACTAATAAGCATCATCTGAGTGTTAATGAATCATATTAGCGTGCCACTACCTGCAAATATTATAAATAGACCAACCAGTATTAGGTTCCCTTTGCTCCAAAGAACACTACATGATTTCTGAAGGTGGCTTGGTGTGGGTAATCCTGTTTTGTTCCAGGGGAAACCGAAGCAGCAGCATTGCTTGCATTCACCCCTCAAGCCTATGGTGGAGGTGGAGATGAGAATATTGGCTCCTTATTTTTATATGGTATGCTTTGGTCTTTGAGGATTCATATACTGTGAGACACCATCTTGACCTCTGTGTGTTGAGAAGCTCTTCCCAACTGCCTAGATACAGCATCGAGAACCTCACAGCTCCAGCAAGTAATTCCCTACCTTAATCCTGAGTGTTTTGTTCCTCTCTGGACCTATGTGGGCATTGCTGCCCAGGGAAGTGGTGGAGTCCCCATCCCTGGAGTTATTTAAAAGACGTGTAGATATGGTGCTGAGGGATATGGTTTAGTGGTGGACTTGGCAGTGCTAGGTTAATGTTTGAACTTGATGATCTTACAGGTTTTTTTCAACCAGAATTATTCTATGATGTTTCTCCTCCATTGCTGTGTCATCCTCAGCTTGTTCAGTGAAAGCCAGAAGTGATTTAATTTTTTGTTTCCTTGCTCTCTTGTGCTCTGCTGGGAGCTGGCATTGATGGAGAATGATCCCAGTTATAGTCAGATAGGACTAGAAAGATGGGCTGGTTTAATAGTAATATCAGTAAATATGTGTTCATGGATGTCTTTGTCACCTCAGACTGCTGCTGTGGAGAAGGGGATCACTGCATTTCATTTGGGTTTAGCCTACAGAGACTGACTTTAGGGTGGAAGGTGTAAAAAAGACAAAATGCCCGTGTGCTGGGGAAAGGCAAGCAGGACTCAGAGGCTACGCTGGTTCACACAGGAGCACTCCTTCCTTGTTGCAATTTACAGCAAAACTCCCCATTGCAGTGATGGACATGTTCAATAACATTCTGGATTAAGAATCTGGGAGGAGGTGCTACTAATAATTGCAAGGGATGTCAAGAAGGAAAAACAAATGTGTTTAAACATAAGGGCTGGGATTCCTCTCACTTCACCAATCGTGTAAAAAGTTGGTGTATGCTCATTTTAGCTCTCTCTGCAGTTCATGCTGAAGCGAGTTTCTTCCAGCAGGTGATTTCTCCTGTCCAAAAGGGGTGTCCATGATGGATAAGTTCAGTAGCTCTCTGGGTTGTTTTTTTTCATCCTTTTGACAATAGAGAGAGCATGGACAACTTTTAGCCTAAATACGTGACTTTTAGTTGGTGCCTTTAGCAGAGACAAGCCCTATTCCCTCCTGGAAAAAGCACAAATAACTGTAATTTCACCAAATTTCTGACAGTGAGTCTTCGTTTTTTAAACAGCCCTAGCTGTCAGAAATAGCTGATGCATTTGAAGAAGATGGGTGGTGGTTGTAAAGTGGAGTGAAGAAACAGCGTGTAACTTCTGCTTGCTGGCTGATGGCGCGACTGCATTTTCTGATGTCCCTCCTTGGCTTCAGAGTTGATGTCCAGACCTTTGGTGCTTGCCAGGAGTTGCCCTGCCCGGCCTTGCAGACCTGGGTGAGTAAGGAACCTTCCTTACGCTTTTGGTGGAAGATCTGTAGTCTTACCACAAGTCACTGAAACTTTGTTTCCTATGCCCCCAAATAATGTAGGCAAACGGATTCATGAGAGACGTATGGGTGGGCTGAAAAATATAACTACTGCACCACCAAAATGGAGGGCAAATTTTCCTGCGTAAGGCTGAAGTAGAAAATAGGAAAGTATTTTTTCTGATCATTTGCCTGATCAGTTACTGTGGATTTTCACCACTGCCTGTTTTTGGTTTTTCTTTCTTCTTTTTTTCAGGAGAAGTGTAAAGGTATTTTACATCTGCTGTTGAGTCACCTGGATTAACATGGGTTTGCAGAGCCTAGAGGTGGGCTGGATGTGGAAGGAACCTTTGTTTTGGGCTGGACTCATGCTCTGCTCCTACCACATTGTTTGTCTTTGGCCAGGCCAGGATTAAAACATCACTTCATTGGAGGTGCATCTTCAAAGCTGGGGATCCCAGAATGCCCTTGCAGAGGAGAAGGTCTCAGCTTTCTTGATAATTTTTGCCTCTATTTATGAACAGATGAGGGGAGAAAAGGGCACGAATTACAATATTTTGCCATATTCTACTGCTGGAAGCAAGGATGAGCTTTGTTTTACCAGAAATGTCTCTGCAGGCTCCTGGCTGGTCATCCATGACCCATGGTCTGTGATGGCTGAACTGGGGAGTGGGAGGGTCATGACTCTGTGTGCTGGGTGGGAAGGCTTATCCTCCCCTTTTATTGCCTATGCAGCTTTGGAAAGTCTCCCCTGTAATCACAGTCTGCATCCTGCTCCCAGGCATTGCCTTGAGGGCAGCCTACAAAGCAAGGAGCCAAAGTTTTAGTGAGCTCAGGTGCTTGGGGATTCATAGCTCTCCCAGCTCATCCTACCACATTTGTAAATGTGTTTTAGTTCATCATTCAAGCGGCTGGTCAGATGTCCTGTGCCAGACATCTGTCTGCATACAAACATCCCTGTGCACCATCAGAAAGAGGTCACCTGTCCCTGGGTGAGTACCAGGCTGGGCAGAGGTGCTTGCATTTCACCTGCTACTGTGTGGGGACAGCATCTGTATCCTAAACCACACCTACTGTCCTAAAAAAAAAAACCTTAAGAGTCCTAAAATGACCCTTTGATTCAGGGCAAGCAGCATCTTCCCTCCCGCAAAGAGAGATATAGCGCAGAATTGCAAATGTCCAAGCCTACCAGGATTTTGCTACGCATTCAGCAGCCCTGCATATTTTTTTTTTTTTTCCACCTTAGGGGTTTAGACTGCACAGCAAGTCCAGTAATGAACTGTTACTCTGGAAAATAAGACTTTCATTAGGTTAGGATTCTGCCAGGGTATTTGCGTTCCTTTATAATGAACCATGATATTGTGCAAAGCCCCAGCGTGGAGCAGAGCGCTGCTTTTCTTGCTGCTATCATTTACCCACTTATCATGATCAGATCCCCTCGCATTCATCGGGCACTACGGCTGGAGGAATGGCGGGGGACTCTCATAAGGTGTCCATCTTACCAAGAAGCTATTTTTGGGGTCTGAATCCAAGCACAGGTCAAACTGTTGACCTGTTGAAGGTAACCCTACCTTCTCGTTACTGATGTCCTATAAACAAATGCTGATATATTTTATTTTTTTTTAATGTGTTCATTATTCATCACTAGCAGGTACTGAAATTGCAATACGTGTCTCTTCTGGTGTGAAAACATTAATAGCTGCTTTGGTTAAGCACAGAAAGATCATTTATTTTACAAATACACAGAAAATTCAGGATGGCTGGGATTAAAGCACAGCGTTTCTTTGTAGGCAAGGGTTTCAAGGCACATTTTGCCATGAGAAAGAATTAGTTCTCTGCAGTACTGTGCTTCCACAAGCAGATGCAGTCAGGCTGCTCACCCACCAGTCACAGACTTAAGCCATGGGGCTGGTAGAGAGTGACACATTTAGGTAAGCAAGGCACAAGCACAGGGGTTGGGAGCTAATTCTGCCCTATCTAAGGGTCTTAGCCAGGATCTATGTTGGGCTGATGCTTTCCTTCTGCATGTAAGGCTGAGGCAGGTTGTATCCTCCTGGGGGGGCTCAGCACCACAGCGCTGCCTCCCATGTCCCTCCACCAGCAGTCGAACACTCTATGCACACCTCACCTCCGTCAAGGACAAGGAGCAGTAAATCCCTGCAGCTTCTTAAAAAAACGTTTTAATTAAAAACTGACATAATGGGAGCTTTAAAGGACATGAATGAAAACAGCTGTGTAGCTCCCCTCTCTGCTCCCTCTCCCCCTTTCCCTTACCTTCCCCCTCTCTGTAGTGCTCTTCAGAGCAATTTTCATTTGAAGCTTTTTGATTTCATCAGCTCCGGACTCTGTCACTGGTTTTTGGCACAGGCCATGTCAGCAGCCTGGTAGGGACATTGTTCATCTCACAGCAGCAAATGGCCCTCCATGCCAGCCTGGCAGCTCAGGGGTATAGGCAGCCCCTGGGGCTGAGCAAGATCTCATCTGGGCAGTGCTGCAGGCAGGAGTATGGGCAGAGCTGCCAGGGGCTAGATGCCTGTGCAGGTGACAGCCTGCTCCCTGAGCAGGCTGATGCTGCAGGGTGTGTGTTGAAGTTGGAAATGGGGGCATCAGGGAGGAATAAGAGCATCTGAAGGTCCTTTGCTCAGATGAGAGATGTGACATGCAGCTGGTCCTACAGGGCAGGGGGTCTCTTTTGGAGATGGACAACCATCAAAACTAAACTCAAGATGGTCCTAGCTTGGCTGGTTCATCCAACCTGTGGCCAGTTTCTGATGTATCTGAGCCTGGTTTTGCTGTTAGCTGAACAGCTCTCTGACCTGGCAGTCCACTTGTCTGGCAGCATTGACAAACAGGAACTGAACCACAGAGACTGCCATAGATCTGCCTGCCTTGGTACAGAAATGCACTGCCTTGGCACAGGTGCCACCATGACTGCTCTAGCAAATCTGAGCTGGAGAAGGCTGAAATCTGCAGGAAATGGTTTTGGTTTGGGTTGTTTTTTTTTTTATCCTATTTTTACTTAAAATATGTATTTCACGAAACCAGCATTCACAGCATCAATCCAGAGCTGAGGATGTCCTACCATCTCGTCTTTCCAGGGGATCAGCAAATCTAGAGATAACCCCAGGACCCCTGAGCTAGGCTGGACCAGATATTTCAGCCAAAGGTGTTTCCAAGCTCTGTTGCTAATACTAACATACCATTTGAGGTAAAACATGATGTGGCACTGGCAAGTAAAGTGGACATACTGATTTTTTTAGGAAATCGGATAAGAAGGAGGAGTCCCTACAGCACGTTGAAGAAGGTTAGAGGGTATGCCATGGCCTTTGATCTGATCACCTTCTCCCCAGGCTGCATGTCCAGCATGTCAGGCTGAAAATCAGCAGGCAAGCCAATACAGTGAATGCAAAAATAGGGCCAAACTCTTCCCACTGGGACTATTCATGCTTTGCATTTTGCAAATGTAAAGTACTCAGTGGTTCAGGGCTTCCAATTAGAGCTGGACAAATGAAAAACTTCTCAGATCACTGCCCAATCCTCCACAAAATATTCAAATAAGAAATGATTTGGATCAATGCAAAGAACAGACCCTTTGATTTTTTTTCCCTACCAAAATAAACCTTTCTCCTCCCCACCCCGATTAATTTTAGATCAAATGAAATGTTTTATTCAATTTCAGACTGAAATGTCATTTCAGAACATTAACTAGAATAATATTCCTTTTTAAAAAGTGGCAGAGCAAAAAAGTTCAACTCACAAAACTTTTTTTTCTCCCTGCATGGATGTAGGAACAAATTTGTTTTCTGATGAAAAAAATACGGGTTTTTTTGTGAACCTTTTTGGTGAGCACCCCATGGCAGTGTAAGCCTCCAGAGAAGGGTTGTGACCCAGCCCTGAAGGGGGCTGACCTCATGGGAGATGTGGAGCACAGGTTGGTCAAAATCATCTTCATTCCCCAAGAGCTTCCTCCTACTTCTCTGCTGACTGCTCTTTAATCAACTATTTAAAAACCAGCTCGGAGACTTTCATCACTTTCCAAATCCCTAGGACTTTTTTTCAAAAAAAAGATAAATAAAACAGAGGACACTACATCAGTGGCCATTGACTGGTCTGAGCCTGACCCAGACAGGTGGGCTGTGATGCTCCCACACAGGGTCTGGGACAGGAGGAAGAGGGACTTTTGGGGGAATGAGCAATAAATTTATTTTCATGGAGTCTGAGGCCACACTGCCATTTTCAGCGTGGCTACAACACGCATCACAGGCGGATCTGGAGGCAGGGCTCCAAGGGGATTAGTAAAGATTTATTTTTCTTTTTCTGGAATGAGATGAAAGGGGGGGTGGGGGGGAGGAGGAGGGAGAGACGAGCAAGGAGTCCTACAGAAAGGAACTAATTATTTTTTATCTTTTCCAATGACCTTGTTTGTTTTATTGCTACTTGAAAGCAGTTACTTTCCTTGTGAATGTTTGGAAATATCTGGAGACTGGGGCCAATGAGAATGGGAAAAAAAGGGGAAAAAAAGGGATCCATGTGAAAAGAAGAAATATGGAAAACAAACTGAATAAATGTGAATTGAATTGGAAAAAGTTCTCCTTCTGCTTGCTGATGTTTCTCAAAGGAGAAACATCCACCTGGGCTTGGCACTGTGAGGAAGTACCAAACCTGGAGGAGATGGGCTGATGCCCATGGGGATGATGGTTGCTCTGGAGATGAATAGGGAGCGTGCTGCCTTTTTTGCCTGCATCGTGACCTGAGGATTGTGCACATATGTGTGTGCGTGTGCACACGTATCCATGTGTGTGTGAGGGGTTATTGCTGATCCTGGCCCAGGATGTGGCTGTTGCTGCCCATGAACAAGCTGCTGTGCAGAGGAAGTGGATGTCCATGGTGTCTACAGAGTGTCTCTCAGCCTGGATGTATTTATTGTATGTAAAACTAGACCAAGAGGGTAGCAGAGGCATCTTCTGTGTGACTCCTCTGGTCCTCACCCTAATTGTATCTGTGCCTCTCCTAAAGTAATTGCTTCAGAGCCGTTACAAGAGGGATTTTATTAGTTCCCCCCCGGCCCCTGCCCCTGTTCAATTCAGTGGGCTTTGATCCAGACTGGGAAGCAATGAAAGCTCACTAACACATGTATGCTTCCCTTCTTGGTCTACATGGGCAGCCTGATGGGGGAGGTTGCCACTGGGGATTCATGTTGCTCAGGGTTCAAAGTTTGCCTTGCAGCACCCCATTAATTTAACCCTGGTGGTTTTGTTTTTTTTTTTTCTTTTCCATTTTGTTTTCTTAAAGGACCCTGTTCTTCAGTTAGCTTCTGTACTGTGAGCACATGGACTCTGAAAAAGGTAGCTACATCATGGAGGTAACCATACTGGAGCCTCAAGGCATGGAGCAAGAGTCCACCGGTAGATCCTGTGAGTGACCCAAACCCAAGAGCCACCTCTGTCCCAACCACTGCTGCTTTTTGAGGGTGAGAAGAGCTCCTTAAACCCCTGACAGGTGCCCCATGACCCTGATAACCCCCCATGATCCCCATAACCTCCATAGCCCCCGGGGCCAGGAAGGTACATGTGTGCATGGCCACCTTTGCCATCAGGTCTACAGATGGGCTTTGACCTTGAATTGCAAAGACATTTTTCCACACTGTCCCTGTAGCTACATTAACAGCCTCTTCCTTTGCATTAAATTGGTGGCATTTACCTCTAACTCCTTTGTTAAAAAGTAAAACCTAAAAGCAGGTCTTCCAAAGGTGCAAGGACAGATGTTAACCCAGAAAAAAAGCCTTCTTACCAACAGGCAGGGTGCCTAATTTTAGATAAACCCCAGCCTCTGCTTTGAACTGTTGGCTTGGGTTGATCTTCATGTGGTTAGTCATAAATACTTAGAAAAAATGCTTCAAGTGCTCACTTTGCATAGCTATAAAGCCTCATAAATAATTCTAGGTACTAGTATTATGTGTCCTATATTGTGGAGGAATTTTTACCTCATTTATGGAGATCAGAGCCCTTCTGAATAGAGACCAGGCTATTAAGTGGCCATTGAGGTGCTGTCAGAACAGCTATAGAGAAGAAAGGGATGGGGACCAAGCCCAAATGCTTATCTTCAGCTTCTTATCAATGCCAACGCTAATCAAGGATAATTTAACTTAAATACAGCTTTTATGCCTACTATTGGGAGCTGCATTTTAACCCTCAGGAGTTCCAGAGAAGCCCATTTAGGTGTAGGGCAGTATTTCCAAGTAATGTTGATGTACGTGGCACTTGGTATGTGCTAAAGACTCTGCTCTGCAAACTGGAGAACCTGATTACCTCTAAATAATGTGCTTGCAAGGAGGATATTAGCCTTTATGCAGTGCACATGCAAGTGAGCCATGCATGGGAAAACTCCAGATAAACTAAGGGGTTTCAGGCTGTGTCTGATAAGCAGCAAGTTCAGTGGGAAGGCTCCTTCTCTGGATTTAGCCTTGGGCTTCAAAGGGAATAAAGAAAATCCAATGTTTATTTTTTTTTTAACCCACTACATCTAAAGGCCATAGAAGAGGAGTGAGTAAAGGTTGTATTATTATTAAAGGGATAGGAGAGAAGAATTAAATGAAAAAGTCTTTGTAGTAACTGTGCTTCCGTGAGAGACTTCCCAGCTGCTGGCTGCATCCTGCGTGCATCGCATGAAACAGCACGTGGGGGCAAAGCTGAATCCTCCCGGGCTGCCTGCTGCTTATGGGAGTGCATGTGAAAAATCCCAACTCCTGCCCCAAACTGCAGCAACAGAAGGATGTTTTTAAACAAATATAACCCTCACACAAAAGAAGACATCTTTTTTCTTCAAGTGGAAAGCCCTGCCAAAGCGGGTCCTCCGTAAAAGGTAGACCCAGCTATCACCCCAGAGGTTTTACCCTTCCCAAGGGCAGAGAGCAGCAGAGGCAGGCAGACTTCTGCCCATGGCAGTGCCTGCCATCCAAGGTCCTCTCCTGGGGGGTAGTTCCTTGCCAGCTTCCAGCATCACAGACAGTGTCTATCTGCTACCATGAGGCAGCGAGGGTATTATAAATAATTTATTCTCTGGGCAGGGTGGTGAGGAAGAGAGCGAGCTTTTAATTAAAATGATATCTTACAGATCAAATAAATATGAATAAGATGCCAAAAACAACTGTATAAATCCCAAACATTCTCTTGTGTTTTAATTATTTGTGTTGATAAAGGAAGAGTGAAGGCATTTTACGCTGCTTGGAGGGCAAGGAGGCAAAAGGTTACACTGGCATTTTTTATGTTCATTTCAAGGAACAAATATTTCAGAAACCCAGATCTGACAAACTATAATTCATATCAGAAATTAAATTGGAATTTAGAGAACAATTGTTAATATTTCAAAGTAATTGTTTAAGAAATTATCATTTTGGTATCTGCCTCAAAAATAATTACCCACCACTAATTTTTCATTTTCAAAGGCTGATGTTTGTTGGAATAGTGGAAAGATGAGGAGTTTTTGCTGTGAGCTATTTATGTAGTTCAAATGAGGAGATAAATAGGAAGGGACTTTCATGTTCCTAGGCAAATGAGTCTGACTAATATATGGCTTCAAGCTCAAAAGTGGGCCCTGGATTTATTTGAAAATTCAGGGAATTTTTATGGATGGGATTTGCAAGTCGCATCAGTGCAAGTGCAGAATCAGTATATATGCTTATTAATTAGAAATGGGTGTCCAGATAAACCCCTATCTCATGGAGAAACCCTGCCCACCAGGCGTGGGGTACCAGCACTTCTGCCAGGCGGGCAGACTCCAGCAATGCAGCTGATGCCCATGCCTCTTTCTTTGCTCGGTGTCAGAAGGCAATGCTGTCCGTTTGCAGGCTACACGTGCTTTTCCCACTGGTCTTTCAAACATAGCCAGTGCAGCCTCCCAGATGGTCAGACACATGATTGCCCACCCTACTGTACAGCCCTACCGACTTTGCAGCATTTTGGGATAGGAGGGTTATTCTTACTTCTGCTCTTCAGACAGGCCATCGGTAAGTTGAGGCATCTGTGGCCTCCTGGAAAAGAGTCCAGGTACCTGAATAATTAAAGGATCATGTGAAAAAAAAAAAAAAGGGTAAAAGGGATCTTAAACATCTTCTGCATCTTGCAGCCTCATGGCGCAGTTATCCAGACCCTGTAGCATCCTGCTCCTATGCTGTGCTGTCCTGCACTGCTGGAAAGCATGTCCTCCTCCCTTCAAACACTGCTCTCCTCAAAAGATGGAGAGAAACTGCAGAAGTGATAGCACTAGGAAAAGTTCAGCAAATGGCAGTTTCAAAGACTTTCTGTAGAATTCTCTGTTCGGAAAGGATATTGCAAAGGCAACCTGTTTCCATGAAACCAATTTCCAATGCAAAAAGAGAAAATATTTTCCATGTTTTGTTAAATTTTTCTGTAAAATTATTAATCCATCTTTGGTAGGAATAATTCTCAAGTGCATTTTGAAATATCCCACGTACCCACACATGAGGTTTTTTAATGGCTAGTTTTCCTCTAAGCAGCACTGATGTAGATGGTAATTTTTAAAGTGCACACAGAGAAACAACCTTTTTTACTGAGTCTTCTGGGAAAGGCTCTTTCTCGCTGCAAAAAACAATTTTTCATCTGAACTGTCACGTCAATGTCAGGATACTCTCTGTCTTCTCCAGGCACTATCTGGGCCCCCAGTAAACCTCCCCCGTTGTTCTGTTGGCCACCGGGATGTTTTGCATGATATTTCCCAGTAGGTCAGTTCCTGCACCCTGTGAAGGGCCCATGCTGCCAATAAATCTGTCCAGCAGCCTCCTTGGGGAAGATCCTATGGCTTTTGGGTTGCTAATGTGTCTTCCACCCTCTTCATGTTATACCTCCCTCTTCCCTTTGATCTCAAGGACTCCAGACTCTCATGAAGACACTGGTCTGGAGGCTAATGAGGAATACATTTGACCTTTGCAGACACTGTGATTAAAGATTACTGGAGACTGTGGGGGAAGCAAAAAAAAAAAAAAAGTCTCCTTTTGGCTTCATCCTCCCAGCTTGTTGCAAGTATCCCAATTACACAGCAGATCACAGGGGCTGTGTTGGAAGACATTGGTATCAGCAAATTAGCAGGCTGCAGTAGGAGCAGTAATTAAGGCAGCTTTGCGTTTGCCTGGGTTTGGGGCTGTCACTCCTGTTTGCATGCTGCCTGGATCCAGGGTCCCCTTGCATGCCTGGGTTTTGGGATTCTGCTGTGCTGAGCCGTGGCTTGTGCTGTATATGCTGTGCTTTTTAAATAATTGCTGTGGTTTAGGAATTAATTGTAGTGATTGCAGGTGAAGAAGAAAACACGGGCAAAATAGTACTGGTTTGTGCAGTGCTGCTGCTGTGGCAGCCCACATGGGTATTGGTAAAACACTGTCCATCTGAGGATGGGCAAGAAAAATCAGCGAGGAAAATGTTCTCTTTCCCCATGGATGATGAATTTATACCCTCCCAGGCCTCCTGCTCTTCAAGGCAGCAGGTAGGTCCATGGTAGCTCCTGCTACAAGGAAGAGCTTGGAAAATGTGGAAAATCAACAGGCACTTTACTCAGCTGACCCATCTGGCACTGGAGGAGCAGAGCAGTCCTCTGCTGCACGCTGTATGCCAGTTTGGCTTTCAGTGGGTGAGGGAACAGTGTTTGGAACCCTTCCTTTGGGAAGCCAATTTGTAGCAGAGATCTGTTCATAACAGATGTCTCTGCCAGGAAGTTTTCCCCTACTATTAAGCCAATATTTTCCTATTCTTAATTTAAGCCCATACTACTTGTTTTGCATCTGTGTAGAGGCATTAAAAAAGAATCTCCCTTTCATGTTGTATATCATCTCTAAATATCAGAGCTAACAACCCAGGTTTCCTTTGCTCTTTACTTCATGCCTCATAAATCATCCACAGAGTGTTGGGATCATTTCAGAGCTCTTCCCTACCATCCCTGTCCATGGGAATAGACTGAAAATTTCCACGTGGATCAGATCTGAATTGATTGCCTTAACCCAGAGGCTAAAGAAACAGTGATCCTTCTTTCTCATGCAACACATTTATTTCACAAAAGCTAAAAACTGGTTAGTTTTTTCTTCTCTGATACAGCACAATAAATCTTTTTTTACCTTTAAAAAAAAATCCTTTCCCTAGGGTTCATATGGGAAAAACAAGGAATGGAAGTGGAGAAGAAGAATCCAGTCCCTTCCCAGGTAAAGCTTGCTGTGCCTCAGTGCATCCACACACTGGGCTACAGAGACAGGGGTGATTTCCTTGTAATTTCTCTGAGAGCAACCTACCTACCCTACAGATTTTGCCATCAAGCCAAGGAGCTCCTTAGGGTTTTGAGGCAGGATTTGGCCACTCAAAGGTGACGTTGCCATGTCACCAACCCGCTCTCCCTTGGAGCACAGCACGTGGTAGAAATCCTCTTCATCAGCAGCCAAGGGCTGGGTTTTGAAGGACTCCTGCTTTCTGGAGGATGCTTGAAGGGTCAGCTGGGAGGATGTTAGGAAAAATGGCAGATTCTCAAATAACTTTTCACACTGATTTTCTAGCAACCCAAGTAGTCCATGAAACGTGACCAGCTTGACCTGGAAGCATGCCTTAGAATAACGACATAACCTTTGGGCCAAAGCTCTCACCTTCCCGTTAATATAAAGCCTTAAAGGATTTATAATAAAGCAACTAATTTGATCTGTATTGTGCTAGACCCAGAAAATGACCTTACAAATCTGTGAGCATCCAAAGCATCTTCAGGAGTTTGGAAAGAATAGTTACCCAGCTGGTACCTGAGGCAGGTCACTGTTAAGTAGGTGGAAGAGTTCATTCACTGTGGAACATCTCAGGCACCCAGGATGCTTTATCCACCTGCACGTGTATTCACAGAGAGCCATGTTAAGCCATGTTTTCTTAGTAAGTGCATCATGGGCATAGTGCAATTTATCACAAGAGCAATGGGGTACAACCAGTGCAATCAAAACCATGGAGATGGGGTTTCTGAAACAAACTTTGCAAATATGAACCAGCTTTCCCCAGTAGTCATGAATGAAGCAAAACAGCAGAGGCTCACAGGCTATCAGGAATAGATCAGCAGTGCTCCACAGAGCAGCCACCTGGCATTTGGGGTGTGCTGGCTTCTTTGGCCAAGCTGAACAAAACCGAGTGGAGGATCAGAGAATGTGGGCTGCTGAAGGGAGAAAGAGAGGCTGTCAGCAACTCTTTGCCTCCTGGAAAAGCTATGCATTTGTACCAAGGATAACTTAAAAGAGAGATGTACGTTTCTCTATCTGTATTAGCAAAGCTGTGGGTCCCAGGAGGCTCTCTGGGTAGTGAGGGAGTTGTCAATATATTTTTGTATACAGGGCAGTTGCTCACAAGGAAAGCGCACTAATTAGAGGCAAATATTTGATCTCCATAGGCTTTTGGTGAAATATCTTAGAACAGCAGCAGATGTTGCTGAAATTATTTCATTCAACTATTTTCCCCCTTTTTCTTCCCTTGTTTTTGTTGTTTTGTTGTGGTTTTGGTGTTTTGTGTGTTGGGTTTTTGTTTTGTTTTTTTTTTTTTTAATGAGGCATTAAAATTCAGTAAACAGCTCATGACAGTTTATTGGAGGGTGCCAAAACCAAAAACTTGCTCTAAATCAAAGTTGATGCCTCATCTAAAGCAAAGTGTATGTACATGCACCAATGTCCCTCTGCCTTACTTTTGAAAGTCACAAGTTATCCAGAACCTGGATATCCACCCTGGGAGCTATCAAAGACTCCCCAAAACATGTCATAGTACAGCCGTACATATTCCTCTACTGTGGCTGATGTCACACTGGTCAGCACAGCATCCAGATGATAGGCATTCCGCATGCTCCTGTCTTGTATCACTTCTTTGCCCAGTAAATCACCTCCTCTGATGAGCCAGAAGGCTGCAAATCTGGCTCCCTAGTTGTAAAATAAAGCACACATAAATGCAGGACTGCCTTAAAGACCTTCCAGAAGATCTCATGAAGGCATCTGACTTCTTCAGAATGGGTTCAGATGAGGAACTTTAAAAGACAGGAACCTGAAGCCAGGTGCCATCTATAGTTCAAGGAGATTTGGAAGACCAAAACCCCCACTTTATAATATTTTGCCCCATTGTACAGTACTATATTGCAGTCCTGGTTGTGTCAGCTGGGGCAGTGCTTAGACAGTTCTGAACTGACCTACAGTGAGAAACAGCACCTGCTACAAGCTCTGCTGAATGGGTAGGAAAGTGGAAAAATTAGTCTCCTTGTGCAGGTGAGGAAACAAGGCATGTATGGAGACCATGTGTCAAGGTCTACAACATAGGGTGAGTGGAAGCCAGTAAGTGCAAAAGAAAATATCACATCCCAGTGTGAAATTTTGCCTTCAGTGTCAGAAGCAAAGGGATTTTCCCCAGAAAAGGGGGCTCCGTCCCTGAACCCGAGCAGCCCACATCCTAAATGCCATTAGGGTGCCCTACAAGCACAGGTAGCTCCATTCAAACAGGGAATAATCACAGATGTTTCTCCTTGAAATGTCATTTGACCAAGGGTATACAGAGAACCAAGTACACAGGCTGAACATCAAATGTTGCCTCAAATCAGAAACCCTGTTGTATTGATTGTAGAGTCAAAACAAGGGTCTTTATGAATTTGCTTGTCTAGTGTCACCCCAAAAGCATCTGCAGGGCACCATATTCAACCCCACAGGACAGGTCAGTTAATTAAGTTGAGTGAGTCAATGCATTGATCAGTTTATCAAATGATAAACAGAGTTTCTGCTTTCATCAGGGTTGTGAATATTAATTGATTTGACAGGCTGAAGCTTGGTAAAACAAGTAGAAGGGGCATCGGGGCATCACTGTATTAATTAGCCATGTTGAAGCTGCTTTTAGCTGCTTCCGAAGTTTAATCAATACACTACATTTGAGTCCCAAAAGGCTTATGAAACAGCCTTTGAAATCCTTTAAATTGTTGCCTCTGTGAGGATTTAGACTCTTGGTGTATTCTTGTTCTGACGGTTTTCTTCCTTTTATTTTTTTCCCTCCTGAAATCAATAGTGACCCGTAAGGACTGGTAGGGGTGGGCTTTCTTATTTGTATCACAAATTTGCATTCACTAAGAATAGAAAGAAAATGAAAAAGATCTTCTGTTTTAGTACAATAATAATAATAATCCTAGACATTAATGAGCTGCCCTCTGCCTTCCAGTTTCTATATGCAGTAAATTAGCTCTATAGACTTAATCTGATGTGAATGGGCACGGCACCATTTAAATCATGTTTTCCTGGCCCCTCGCATACTGTTCAGACTTTGATTTCATACAGAATAAGGTCTGAGCTTGTTAAAACATTTTACTGAGAAGGAGGAAGGAAAAGGTGGAGCTGAAAATAAAGCAAAGAATAAAGCTGTGGAGAGAAGGGGATGGAGGAACCATGATCATGGGAGGAGGTAGGAGATGGGGAAGGCAGAGCTGCTCCTGTATGCCAAAACTCAACATTTCTCCAGGAGGGGAAAGGCAAGCAACTGGTGGAGACAACAAGGTGGCTGAGGAGGGAGACATGAAAAAAAGGATGAATCAGGAGAGCAGGTGGGCTGGCTTACTCACCTCCAGTGCTTGGGTGGCAGGGTTGTTGGGGGTGTGAAAACACCACTAAGGAAGAGCATCAGGGAAGGTGCCACAGGGCAAGGGATGTAGGGTCATCCTGTAGGCTGGGTCTTTGGAAGACGTCTCTAACCTTCATGCTCTAAGGCTGCCTGGGAGTGCACGGTGTCTCTGCCACCAGCTGGCTTTACAGGGAGCTTGAACAAGGTGTGATGAAGGAAGGGTGATTCATCCCTTTGCAGAAATGTCCTGGTGGCCTGCCTTTACACAGCTTTTTCTATGGCTTTGTGATTAACTCAGTACCTGACCAAAAGACCACCTGAATCTGGGACACCTCCTCTCCCAGGGGACCCTTGAGGGCTGAAGTCTTTGGTCTGTCCTCTGGCCAGTGCTCCAGCAGACCTGTGAATATGCAGAGACCTCAGACAAAGTTTCTGAATCCACAAGTTCCTGACCTCTTAAGTTGTTGCAGCATTCTGCTATTATGACTTCTCATCCCTTTTCAAGACAGAACTTCCCCAGATATGCCCATAGCAGGGTTCTCAGCACAAACTCCTGCCATGTCTTCAGCAATTCCGCTTGCGTTGACTCCCCGAGGTCACTGCTACAGATGTCTCACCAGCACAGTCAACACGAGACCAACAGTGCTTGAAACAGTTCTCAGGGCCCCAGCATAATTATAACAATTACAGAGTCAGGCCCTGAGCTGTGCTTTCCGATGCATTTATCTACCACACAGACTTCACTGCATGCGCAGATCCTGTTAATAATGGAAGATGCCCCAGTCTCTCCAGGGGCAACGCTCTTTGCTATGGGCAAGGTACTAAATCACATTTGAAGTTTCTAGGCCAAAGTATTTTACTTTTATTTTTGAGGAATAAAGTTCCCCAAATATGTGAGGCAAATTTCCAGGCCTGTCTACTTTGGCTCACCTGGTAACAGGTCGAAAAGGAGGAGGCAGCCTTCCAGTAGGTGAAGACTAGACCATCCTGTAGTGATGGTTTCAAAGTGACTAGATGAATTAGAGAAAAACAGGGCTGAAAGGGACCCAAGAGCTATATGTGCAACCCCACTCCAAGGCAGAGTTAACTCTTCCCTGTTCACTGCCAACAGAGCCCCATGAATGTGAGAACATCTCAGCAACATCCCGGGAGGCATCAGTTATTTCTCAGGTCTTTGGATTACCGACAATTCCTGCTACCAATCAGCCCCAAATACACTGTGACCCTTGGAGGCAGAACTTGCAAACCAGTGGTATTTTGCAAATGTACATTGGTCAGCATGCGAGAAGGACACCTCTGCTGCTTTGCACCACACTCTGGCCTGCGCTAATCTCTGCCACAGTCATATCAGAGAGAAGATCCTGCAAAAGATGAAGTGAGGGGACTCTGATGCCATCCAGACTTGTGGGTCTCTTCCATTCAGATGTCCCCTTGTTCATTCCTTCCCTCAACACCTTCAGACAAAAGATCAAGGATGTGGCTGCAACATGCATGTTGTAAGGCACATCTCAGACTCGTCCTCAATCCTCTCAGCCTCAGGCACCATCCAACTCTGCCTGTGGTAGGTGGGGGTGGCCCGCTAAGTTCCCCTTTCCCATTGCACACATGTTGGTTTGAGATGTCCTCAAATTTGTCAACATGACAAATTCCCCTTTTCCCTGTGGGACAGTAGTTTGGGAAGCTGAACCTGATGCAATTTATCCTGGTGATGAAATGGTTGCACTCATGAATGGCTCTGTAGGTGCAGAATAGGCTGTACAAGGTCAGGACTCCCTCCTGGGTCATGGACAGTGGCAGTAACTAACATTAATAGCTTCTGCTCAAAAGGACGGGACTGAATGCTCAAAAGACCAATTAGTCTGTGACTTCTCCACAGAGGCCTCCCAGAGAGGAGGACAAAAAAACAGAGGTATTAGAGCTGGGCAGAAAGGCACAGAGGAAGAGAAGGGAATGCAAATGCACATTTGCAGCCGAGTGAGCCCCTTTCTGGCTTGCTTGCTGCTGGCAGAGCTGTGGAGGAAGAAAATAAAGTGGTCCTGGAAGCAGGTCACTGTGATTCCTCCTTCGTTCATGGACTGTGAGAAAGGCTGGATCTACAGCCAGGGCACCATGATACAGGCAGAAATGAAGACAAGAACATGTGAGAAGGAGGCAGCAGTGGAAAGCTGATGGCCAGCTGTCCTGGTGCTCAGGCCGTGCAGGTGGGAGATCAAAATGATGCTGATGGCTTCCAGCACCATTGTATAGCGCAACATCACCTGAATATGTCCCTGTGATTTTCCTCTGAAAACTACTGAAGAAATTTTTTTTGCTCCCCTTGTTCCTGGTCCCCAAACCAAGGAGTGAAGCTACTTGGTGTGTTGGACATGGGTAGGAAAGGCGAAGGCAATGCTGCAGGACAGCATGAACCAGTGGGTGAAGAAAGTGCAGAGAAGAGTCACTGCAGAGGAGAATTACCTGATAGCGTCAAAGCTGTTTTGGAAACGAGCCCTGTGTGAGCACTTCACTGTCTCTGTCAGTCCTCCAGTTTACAGGAGACCAAAGGGAGAACCAGAAATGTGCATAGTCATTTATGATGAGCAATAGTTGGGATGTGTCCAGAAAAAGAGCTCCAAAAATACATGTCCCTTCCCAGTGGAGCACAGTTTTATTCTAGGGAAGCCATGAATGATGTCAGAAGAAAGCCTGGTGAATATATCTCTATATATACATTTATATACACTCACCTGCTTTTGCACTGCAGCTGTGGGAGCTGCCTGCCCCACACCACACTCTCTCCAGCATCCAGTGATGCTCCTCCCTACCCCAGTAGGGCAGATGAAATTAAGACCCACCTTGTCTATGGGGTTAGCGCTTCCTCTCCTCCTAATCTACCTCCTCTTGGGGAGAAAGCCCTTTGCTGAAGAGAAATAATACACGCCTCACGTCACCATTAGTTTTAAAATTATAAAGGAAACCCTCCATCAGCACTGCCACAATTACCTTCCCATTTTCTTGCTTCACCTCATTAAAAGGAAAATGTTACAATTAAGGTACGGACGGGAGGAACAGATTAATGTTCTGTTTCTAATGCATTGATGAATTGGCACTTAGTCAAGGGGTTTAAAAATATTAAACTCTTCTCAAGAGCCATCCCAAAAAGGAGTGTTTCTTATTTGAGGGGTACTTTCTCAGCTCAAACCAGTGGTTCTCCATCATGGTGCTAAGGGTGTATCTTACAGAGGTGTTTACCACAGAGGCAGGGTTTGCTTGGGCATGCCTGCTGGTGTTCCACAGGGGTGGTGACATGGTTGCAGGATGGCGCTTTCTCTGTGGTGAATCTTCTCCCAGCGCATCTAATGTGGGGTTTTTTTTCGTGTGCATAGGGTACTTTACATGGAATTGGACTTCACCTGCTTTTATTCTTGCTTTTCAATTCCATTTCTCTGCTTTTGGCATGTCTTTGTTAGAGTCATGGCTTTCTTCTGCCAGTTACAAAAGCCCTTCAGGTTCTTATTCCATTTTTTAGGTCAGATCCCCACTGCATGAAGGGAGCAGTGAGCAGGCAAGGGGGAAGGGGAGGTGGTGTTCCCAATCCCCCAAACAAAATCCCTATTTCCTTTGGGATAGTTGTGTGCCCTGGGCCAATCTGGGAAGCGGGGTGCACCTTTAGTGAGCCACCTACAAAGCTAAAGCCGCTTCAAAGGGGGCATAACAATGCTTGTTATCCATACCCATTTTCAACATATTTTCATCCCATTTCAAAGCCCTTTTTTGCTGCCCTCATGGCCTTAAGCCAAGACTTGGGGCCTGCCATGCCCACGTTTGCTACACAGCCAGTAAGGCCCAGCCCTCCTATAATGAAAATGTCACTAATGATAAATATTTAAAGGGATGTGATGCTTATCCTTATATTTACTACCCTGACCTTTATATATTTGGATTTTATTTTATGTTTTATGTGGCTTGCCTTTGCCTTTTCACAGACACAGTGCTGTGGAGCAAGAAGTACTGCAATGGCTCCAAGATTGCTGTTGCATTATAAATACACGCACGGTACATACAATTACAGAACTTTAATGCCTGGTATAATTACTGTCTGCAGTTTGCATTAATGCTCAGGGTGATATAATGAAGCAGCCCATTCAGACACCAAGAGATCTGCATCCCAAGGGGCAATGGAAAATCATGGTTTACAATCTTGCAATTAATTACTGTGACTTGTGAGAAGAAGCTGGGACTTTCCAGAGTACTTTGCACCCACAGTTGATTGAAAGGCCTACACAGAACGACACAACCCTGCTGTGCACAGCTTACAGGCAGGGCGCTGCTTTATAACCGAGCAAGAGTCTTCATTTTTATTCCTGTAATCTAGAAAGGGAAAAAAAAATCATGGGAAAGAGCAGGCATAAGGAAGAGAATACATGTATAACTGGTTGAGGCATCTTAAAACACAATGTATGTTTACTTGCAGGACTTCTTTCAAGATCCCCTTGTTGTTCCCTGGCCTGGGACCTGGGAGTGTGTATGGGTGTCCCTCCCAGCACAGTGAGGACACCCTGCAGCAGAGGGACCAGTGGCCTGGCTTGCCCTGCTCCTCTTGGGCAGGGTAGGATGGCTGGTTCCTTCTTGGAGCCCTTCAGGAGCAGAAACAGGATTTATGGCTGTTTAGCAGATCCATGTGGACATGGCTGCAAAGAAACAGGGTATCTCCTGCAGCAGTGGGGAGAGGGAAGTTCTCCAGACTGTTGTATCTGGCAGCCTTGGCCAAGCCCTGTGGCCATTTTCCCTTCAAGGAGTGGGAAAATGAATAAATAAATAAATAAATGAGCTAATAGGCTTGATTGAACTTTGCTGAAAAACTTGGGAAAAAAAACAGGTAAAAGAAAGTGCTGAGGCAGCTCCTTTCTGTGTCTTTGAACTTTAGGCTTTGAAAAGAGGTGGGGAAAATCTTAAGGAATTAACGAGGACTACTGGGAAATTACTCAGGAGGGAATTTCAGTGCTCTCAGCTTGGAAAGAAATAGAAAAAACACCCTTTATATATATACACATATACACATTTGCAGGCACACATATGTGAGAGTGTGACCCCTTCAGCCAGCCATTCAACTTCGTCTCTCTGCTTTTTTTTTTTTAGTGATGCATTAATTATTTGATTTGTTGACAGAGCATCTGGGAAGGGTGAGACCTGCCTTTCTCCCATTTTAAGGGCTGTAGAGGAGGCAGAGGCACATCAGCAAAGACCCAGAGCTACCACCACTCTGGCAGCATTTGCTAAAAGTCAGCCTTGATCAGAAGAGCTCTCCTTTCAGGAAATATCTTTTTTTTTTTTTTGTCAGAAAAAGCCTCAAGATAAATATTCTTAGATGAAAACCTATAAAAAGCTCAGACTGACAAACTATTTTCTTAGGCACTTCTTTTTCTACCAACAAGAATATATCTGTCAAGAGAAACAGATGTTCTCTATGAAAAATCTTCTTTAATTACAACTCTGTCAAAAAAACTGGAGACAGATTTCTCTTTTTTCCCCCCAAGCCCATTAAAATGTATGTGAATGGCCAAAGTTTTAAAGCCATGGCTCCTGTCATAATATAATATTTAAATAAAACATTTCCCTATTAAGCAGGCTGAGCACCAGCAAAACCACAAGTCAAAATGCACGGACAAATTCAAACTGATTGAGTATTGATATTTTAAAGTGAGGTGTCGAGCCTAAACTTGAGCCTTCCTTGGCTACGGTTACCCATAGTGCTGGTCTCTTCACGTGGACCACAGTCACCAATCCAGATTTCTTACTTAGCTTAGGGGAGTTAGGTGAGATGAACCCAAGAACTTCTGCAAATCAGGCCAAATATTTGCATAATAAAATAAGAGTTTAAGATCTGGCCATTAGAGAGGCATTTCTTTAAACTTCGCACTATTTCTTTGATAACTCCAGATGTGTGCCCAGCAAATATTTTCTTTAGTAAATACGTTAAAGCACTAACTAGCAGTCTCCACTTTCTCAGGGCTAATCTGCTCTCCAGAAGTTTGCAGACAATAGCAATGTGACATAAATGTTAAAAGAGGTCTCTCTGGCACAGCATTTCCCCAAGGCTGGCATGACACGTGTAATCAAGGGGAATAAAGTTCTGCTGAAGATAGAGGCAGGAATGCAAGGTTGATATTTCTTTATTGGTTACAGTAATTGTCTAGAACATAGCTGAGTAGTTGGATGAAAATAATCAATAGTTCTTGTCCACTAATGAATGATTTTCCAGCAGTCGCTAGTGTAAATAGGTTTCATTAAAATAGCAAATCCCCCCAAACAAGAAAATTAACAAGAGCTTATGAAACTTATGAAATTTCATGGGTCTGAATATTTGACAGAGATGACAAATATCTGCTATTGCTATTTTTGGTAAACAGATTTTCTTTTCAATTTTCACTCTTGACACTTAAATAATAACAATGCTTAGCAAATCCATTATTCCTTTCCCAGAAATTTTTAAGTGCAAAACACATCGGGCCCAGCTCAGGAACACGTCCCTGTCCTGAGCAGCCCCCACATGCACGTGCTCAAGTCCTGCAAAGCTGGTGCCCTGTAACTGCTCCAATAAACTGAGAAATATAGGAGTTAAGCTTTCAAACTAGCCCACTTTAAATGAAGGAGACATTGGCCTGATGCAGATATTGCTTTTCCTGACTCCTAGGAATAAAGTGGTGTGAAATCAACCTTACACTGACAGGTTTCTGCCCAGAACGTGCGTGCAGGACAGAGGAACAAACCTGGGACTTTTGTACCAACACTGCTGGAGGATTCTGGGATCAAAAGAGAGTGGGATAACAGAAAAGAGATTGAACTACTTGCTGTTGCTAATTTTGATACTTCTTTCAAACCATTAGCTTCACTTCCATTTCTTTTGTCCAAAGAAGAAAACTCAAAAAATTACTTGTTTTGGTCAGACTAGAACATGGCTCCTTTTGCCCTAAAGTGAAACTTTTAATCTGCAGCTAAAAAAAAAAAAACAAACCCAACCGAAAAACAACTAAACCCCAAATCTACCCGGTGAAAAACTTCCCAACACATTTTCCTGGTTTCTAGGTTACTTCTGGAAGAGTCAGGAGTCTGCTGGGGAGCAGCAAGGATATTTTTGCAATTGGCTAAACACGTTACCTTGTTACATGTAACAGAGTAAGAAACAGAGAAAGCTCTTGCTTTGCTTCTTGTTCTCAAAGGAAACTCCTTCCTTCTTTTTCCTTCTTTTTCTTTTTCTTTTTTTTTTTCTTTTTCTTTCTCCTTCTCCTTCTTCTCCTTCTCCTTCCTTCTTCTCCTTCTCCTCCTTCTCCCTCCCCCCATCCTCCAAAATCTCTGTCTCCATTTGGTCTTCCCTCCCTTTGCTTCTCACACAGTGCATTCTTGATGGAGAAGGCAAGAGAAGGCTGAGGGCACCATGCATCTGTGCCAGCAGCCAGAAAACAGGGTTTCAGACGAGAGGTTGTGATGGTAATGTCCCTTCGAGAGAGGCATTCCCATTTTTCATGATGGCCAGTCCTTTTGGGATGTGGATGAAAAGAAAAACCATTTCATTTGCTCTTTGGAAGTTGGAGATATAGATCAAGGCCATGCTCATTCCCCCAAAGACTAGAAACGGGGTTTTTTTTGTGTGTGTGTGAAAATTGAGGCTATCCTCTGTGAAAACTAAACCAGTTATCTACACTTTGACTTAGAGGTCTGCAGTAGACATTTTTCTCCAAAAGCTGGATAAATCCAAGCTGTTAGTGCCCCTCCTTCCCACGCTCCTTATTTGTTGCTTTTTTAATACACAAAGGGTGAGGAACAAGCTAATAGCTCTGCTTCCCAATTTTGCCCTTGCCTGTTTGTGTGAATTGGCCAGATTTCTTCTTGCTGATGCTCTGGACCTGAGCAGCTTTGGTGCCTGTGATGTTCCTCTTTGCATGCCATGATCTGGATACAGATGCCCAGATCTGCTTAACCCTGGAAGATGGCACAGGAAAGATTATTTTTAGAGCACAACATACAGCCTGGGTGGAGATACAGACTCTGTCAGGAAGGTGGTGGCCCAGTACCTTGCCTATCAGGAAGGGTGGGTTTTGCTTCTGCAGAACCTTTAGAGGTTTCTTCTCCAGCCAAGTGACCTCAGCCAGAGCCCTGCAGACTTTTCTGTGTCTCAGCTTTATCTGGGTTTCACCATCACGGACAGCCTTGGCTACCATCCCAGTCCCTGTCCCTGATCCACTCACCTGGCAAGGATGCTGTGGGATTGGGCCATTTCTTCTCTCTAGGTCCAGTATCATCACATATAACGTGTTTCCAAAGCCACACTGCAATCCCGTGTCTGTGATACTTGCAGCCGTAAATCCTGTGCCTCTGTCACAAACAGTGATTGAGCCTGTCTGGCAGAATTTATTCTTGTGGAGCCCATGCAGTTACAGCAGAGATGATCACCCTCTCAAGGAGCAATGCTCAGGATGAAATCTTTCCCTCTTGAGAGCTCCTATGGAAAAACACAGCAGCATCCATAAGGCATTGACATCGATACATACCCAAATCCCCACCTGCTCAGTTCCCGATGATGTCCTCATCCCTCTCCTGACCCTTTCTCCTGGCACCATGGCTCATGCTTATTTGCTATGCTGCAGCTGAAGAAATGGAGGGATGGAGTAGCCTGCTGGGGGGAGGATTGAATTTTGGAGCCTTGGCAGTCTGCTCACACCCATGGCCTTGTGCTTTACAGCAGCTCCATTGCTAAATACCCCCAATTCCCCCTTCTCTGCAGGGTTTTGCCTGGTGCTGACACTTGGAGAAGGGCTCAGCCCAAACTGTGGAATGAGTAAGTCTTCCCTGGGAGAAATCCCTTCCGCAGCATCCCCTGCACTCCTCCCAGACCTTGCTGTGGCTTTAGAGCCGAGCGTGAAGTCTGCTTTATTGTTTGTCACCTGAAGCACTTGAAAAAATTACACAAATCCATCAAAGTAATGAATCTTCTCAGCAGTGGCAAATAGACAGAAACAGACAGGCACTCATCTGAAACAAGTCATCTTTAAAAATTAATACAAAATAAATAGCAGGCCCTTCACTCTCTTCCAGGAGGTGGCTGCCTGGTTTGGGCAAGGGGATGGGCAGGTGATGGCTCTCTATTGGGAGCATGACTCTATAATAGGGATGTGTCCTCCTCCAGGTCCCTGTCACCTGCAGGATATCTGTCCTCAACAGCATCTGGCAGCCCCGGGAATGCTGCAGCAACGTGACAGTCGATGCTGTGTTACACTGCCAAGAGCCAACAGGGTGCTTAGGAAACAGACTTTTGGGAGTGCCAAAGCCTCCTCACCTTCTTCCAGCCTCAGTTGGCTCCCTCCAACCCTCTGGACTCTCGAACAAGTTCAGGTATGTCTGAGTAAGCTTGTAAACTCCTTAGGGGAGAGACTGCGCTTGCTTTTATTCCTGTACACTGCTTGTCACAGTGTGGGCTCCATAAATAATAAATAGTGGTGTTCCTGTCTCCTCCAAGCTTTCATTTTGTTACCCAGGTATAATCTATCTACTTGTCTTTCTGTCTGTTGATCTATCTGTATGTGTGGGTATACAGATGTATGTTGTTTATATGTATATGTTTATTGTATGCATTACCATTATACGGACTCAGAGGGAACATGTCTGAGACCACTGTGTGCGGGACAGTTCTGTGTCAGACGCACACCGAGCTCCTCCACTCCTGTACTGTACCTACAGCCACGTACACGTCCCGTCACTCTGTGTTTGCTCCTGCCTTTGAAGCCTTGGCCCTCTTAGTCCAGCTGTTGCAATGAATTTTAAAAGATGCAAAAGCATTCTTCTCGCTCAAAAATGTTTTTCTTCTTTGTTTTTTTTTTTTTTCACAAAAAAGCCTGCTAGTTGGGGGGCAGGGGGGAACCCAAATCCAACTCACATCTGGAAAAAAAAACAAACCAAAACCAAACCCAAAACCTCAGAAATATAGTGATTATCATTCCTAGGGGGAACAATTTTCCTATGGGATTCTGTAAACCTTTAAAAAGTTGGTTTTGCTTCTTGAAGCTGGTGTTGTCACTGAGTGCGGGCTAAGCTGGGAGAGCAGGTACATTCCTGGGGACATGGCATTTCACTGACAGCCATGATCTTGCTCCTCTGATGAATCAAAAGGAAGGAAATCAGCAGAAGGCAAATTGTTTTTGACCACAAGAATCTGCTTGTTCAAATCTCTCTCATCTTGAGAGGTTTTTTCTTTATTTATTAGTCTACAAAGAGGCAGCTGTGCTGGCAGCTACGGGGCCTGCCCTTGCCCTGCAGAAAGGCGTGGGGATGGAGAGCGGGAAGGAAGACGGATGGATCCTGAATTGTTTCTAATTTATGGGGCTCCGTGATTCCTGCTGCTGTATGTCTCCAAGAAATGACACCACTACTTCAGGAGCAGAGATTAATCTGAGCCGGCAGGAGAAGGACAAAACAAATCATCTACTGCAGGAATCTCATTTGATGCCTGTTAGTAAGAGCACCGGGATGAATGGCTTTTGTAAAGACTGCACTGCAACATGGCTTTTTCCCCTTCTCTCCACTCTTCTGCAAATTGAGGTCTATAAGGTGTGCAGTGGAGGCAAGCCTGGGGCCACTTTTGGCACTGCCTATGCTGCAGTGCAGGAGTCGCTGCTCCAAGCATGAGACCTGGAACCTGCAGGGGTGGGACAAAGTGTTTCGTGTTGAGGCTGGATGAAACTTTGAGCATTGGATACAAAAGCAACAAGAGAGCTGGAAGCTAAGCTAAAGCTGCAGGGGTACATGTATACACAGGATGGGTGGACTCATCCTGCAGCATGCTCTCTCTGAATGCATCAAACACACATTCTCCAACTATGAGATCACCTAAAGGTCAGGGAGAAGGGTCAGGTTGTGAAGAAGGGGTACCATCATGGCCAGGGGACCAGAGGGTTAAACATGGACAGACAGCCATTGCCAGTCAGGACTGCCCATCTGCTAGGGCCAATCTGCTGCCCGTTTCACTGCCATGGTGCAGCCTGAGACAGCTCCTGCACCCACAGCTTCCAGCCTGTGCAGCCTCTGCAGCAGTGCTGCAAGTCTCCTGAAAGGGCAGACTATGTGCTTGCTGGGTATCATCCCCATACGGCCAATGAAGAGCCCATCCTTTATGGATAAAAAAAAAGAGCAGAATTTCTTAAATTAGGAAACTGGCAGGGTCATGGCAGCCTGCAAACCTGGCTGTGGACCTGCAGGTGAGACCTACACAGCTGTGTGGAGCCCAGCCTTTCCCTTTCCTTACCCCGTTAAATCCAATCTGTTGCCATTTCAAGAAGCACCATCGATGCTTCTTATCCTACCCAAGAAGCTCTGCTGGGGCAGGAGTGGTACCCAGTGCTGAGCACTATTGCATCAGTATGCGGTGCATCTCAGACTGATAGAGAATCAATTGAACTGATCTTTTTTTAAGGTGCAGTCTCAGAATAGTTGAGACTGTGTAAGGTGCAGCTAAGCATGTACTTCCACAAAATAATTTGTCAGGCCCCACTGTAGAAACCTAATGACGGCTGTAATTTATTGCTGACAGACGATATTTATCACTGCAGCATCCTCTCTTTCTCTTTCTCTGTCTCGTTAGGAATGGCATCAATAATGTTTATTGTAGCTTTTAATTTTTTATCGTTGGTATTCTTACCTGTGCTGATGATGGCTGGCTGGCGATGAAAAAAAGGCATTAGAGTAGACAGAGGCTTTGATATGTATTCAAGAGTAAATGATGAATTTACGAAACTCTTCCTGAATGCTCACACAGAGTGTACGCTGCAGAGGAGCCTGCCCTGCTAGCAGGGGAAAAGTGTGCTGTTTCTGCCAAAAGCTCACCCCCCCTTGCCATGTCTGTTGACTTGTGCAAGGTCTGCAGAGGATGCTCAGATCCTGCCCTCCCCAGGAAAAAAACTACAGCACTCACCCATGGGCTCACTCTACGGGCTTTCCTCAAAATCATCCCCCAAAATTGCGCTCCTAGCCCAAGCCTTGTGCCAGGCAGCTCCCATGACGGTGAGCAGGAGCATCCTCTGCAGGTTTTTCACCCAGGCTGTTCTCACTTCTCAGTTTACAAACAATACCGCCTTGCCATCAACATCACCCCTGAGTAAATGTTATTTACTTGGTTTTTCTGCACAATTTGCCATCGCCCCTTCATTAAACAAAACTCGGCATTCCTCGATAGATATTTGCATTTTGCATGCAGCCTCTTTTCACACCTATTAAGCGTTGCCCTGGTTAAGCTGAAATCTGAATGTGCTGGCAGTTATTTCACTGTAGGGGGTTGTTCGTTGCCTACACTTCAGGTGTTTGGACTGGCTGACAGGAAGATGCCCTCATGAAAAATGATTTATCCCAGACAGTACTTCTCTGCCGAGCTCAAACCACTCACATCATCTCACACCTGATGCCAAGAAGACCTGGGTGCTCCAGCTTTGCCCTTACCCTGTATAGCCATTTGCAGTGTCACGGGGCACCTATTTGTGTCCCTGAAAATATCTGAACACCTCCCACACACAATTTTTCCCTTTTTCTCCATTTTCTTACATTTTCTACTTACTCTAGGGGGAATGTGTTGCACTGGGTTTTGAAGCCCTCTGAACTGCCAGGACCAAGAGTTCCTGAAGGGGATTTTTTTTTCCCACTTTCCAGACATGAATAATTACCAACCCAATGGTTATTTTAGCATCATTACAGGAGCCTCTCAGACTAGATGGTCATTTACAGATTAGATAGACATTGCTTACATTGTTCATAACTGATTAAGGGATTGACAGTTTGGCTTCCACCCAAAATTCAGAGTCCCAATTTAGTGTAATTGGAACTGAATAGCAGAGCAGGTTGGGGGAAGGGGATAGCGACTGCTGACGATTTAGTTAACGGTGATTTTATTGATCCCTGAAAAGCCTCTGATGTTGCAGGTTACTCTTTATAGGGCAATAAAGTTTATAGTTCGGATTGTCCCAGGGGAGTAACTTCTGAATGTCTCTAACCACTCCTGGGTGACTGCAGAGGCTGTTGCCAGCCCCAGTTTGCTAATGAATAATCAGAAGCCAAGCAAAAAGCTAAAATTTGGTTCTTGTCTTGGAATCAAAATTCCAGAAAAGCAATGATGACCAAATTAAAAGTAATTCCTCCCAAACATAGGGTTTTATTGCTTTTAAAAATCCCCCACATTTAACTATTCTGTTCTAGTCTGGTCTAGTCTATTCCTATTCTATTCTACAAAATGTTGGAATTAATGATGTTCACCCTTAATATATTCATAGCCATTCCTACATTTATTCTCACAATCCCTCTGATGTAGGCTGGGATTGGTATCTCTAAAAGCACATAAAGATTGAGAGATTTGTCCAATTCAAGAACAACAAAAAAATCCACAGCAGGAGCAAGATAAAACTGAGGATCCTCAACCGCCAGCGCTAGAGACAGACCACTGAAATTTTGGTCAGATCCACTGGCCCTGCTGCTAAAACGCCAAGTAAAAATACCTGCCCTGCTTCAAAGGATGGGCAGACTGGAGCTGAGGAGCCTTCAGCAGAGCACAGTGCTGCTCAGCTGGGCAGGCAAGCTGCAGCCACTTGTACAGATGTGAAAGCAGCAAGGCCACTGAGTAAAGGCAAATGTTTAAACAAGTCCCAGGCAGGCACCAGGTGAGTTTCAATCTGCAGTCTAAGGAACCTGAGTAATTGCAAGCTGGGAGCATTTCTGGAGGGGGTTGAGGGCTTTTTTTTTTCCCCCCCTCTCAGCTCCTTCCCTCTGACCGCTGGATTATCTCTAATGTACTGGCAGAGCTCGGGTTCCGAGTCCTGTAGCTTTGAGCTCATTTGTCAAACCCAGAGATCTTTATGAAAGGCTGTTAGCAGAGCATTTACTTCCCATTTCTCATCCTACGCTGTCATCACCTTCCAAGATTAATTAAGGAAAAAAGAAAAGACATCTTGTCTCTCTTTTGTTTCCCCCTTCCTTGTCTTTTTTTTTTTTTTTTAACAGCCCCTTTCTCTCCATTCATGCCCTGAATATTGCTGGGGAGCAAAACAAGCAAAACTCAATACTCTCCTCTTCCCTCTTGTGGATAATATATCTTTTTTTTTTTTTTTCCTCTCTGTAAGTGGAAGTGGTTGGGTGAGCTTTGTCCTGATCATCAATTCTCTCACATGGCCTCAGCTGCTAAAGCTAAGCCAGGAAAGATCCCAAATCCATTGACTTATGATTGCTTTAAGTGCTCATTTCAGACTTAGAGCCTCAATCCCAGGAGTCAGTGTCCTGTCCCTGAATCGTTTCCAGGGTCTCACGATGCTATCCATCTTGCTCACCATGAGGTAATTAGGTACTTTTGTTCAGGCACCGGTTCATAAACGTGCTCCTTGTACCATTTGCTTCTATTAGGAACCACAACCTATGGTTATCATGGTTAACGGTCTCTTCCATGTCCCTGTGTGCCTCAGGTGCCAAATGCAGTGCTGTGTTTGAGATAGCTCAGGCTATCTAGTCTGCTCCTGAGCCTGCTCCAGTTCCAGCTGTGTGAGTGAATTATACTCAAAGCCCAGTGCTACCCCTTGCACTGCCACCTTCCCAGCCCTGCTCCCTCAGTCCCCGCTCTGTCCCCACACTGTCTGAGCTCCTCTCAGCCCAGCTCCAGTAACCTCAGTCTTGGGTGACTATTTTTCACCCTTTTATTCAGTGACAAGCTCACATGTCATGTTACACAGAGGTTTATTATACAGATGAACTGTCCTTGCAGCTCTGCCTTTCTCTCCTTAGTCTGACCAGTTCACCCAGTGGCTGGCTGTACCCAACCCGCTGGTGCCCAGGGCGCTCCCACGAGAAGGCGCTATTGGTCCCTCTCTGTAGGCAGGCAGAGGAAAAGATGCCTCCTCAGGTGTGTGTCATCACTGATCCAGAAGAAAATGAATGTAAACTTGAGGAAACGCAGGAAAAGTGCCTGTCAGTTGGCATTTGCATCCCTTGAGTATTTGCAATACGCTTCTCTCCGCATTCACAAGCCTCATCCCTGACATTTTGCCTCACAGATGTGAGTCAGCCAAAGAGGAGGAAAAAGCATCCAGCTCAGACTCTGTCTTCCTGATGGTAGCTCCTAAACACTGTCCTTGCTGGTGTCACAGCAGGAGGCACCACCCCCACCTCCAGTAGCACTGTCCCAATGTCACAAGAGCTGCCACCATTGTCACAACAGCGTCCCTGTCTGCCTGCACCAAAGCGGGAGCCCACAGGAACGGAGGGCACTGCAGGGAGAGAATGAAAACACCTTTTCCTTTCACCCTGCTCTCTCAGCAACACACCCTGAGCTTGTTCAGACTAACAAAAGTATCTCCCTTACTTTGCTGGACTTCAGATCCAGCCCTGCATTAGTGCGAGTTTTTAGTCCCATGATTTTCTGAAGCCATCGATCACCACCATTGCTATAACCCCAAGCCACACACAAAATAAAGATATGAAGCAGCGGATCCTCAGCTGATGTAAATCAATACGGATCTCCCATCATCAGCGGAGTTATACTTACAACCAGCCAGGGAGGTAACCCAAAATGCTGCTCGTTGGAGCAAAAGAAATTTCTGCAGTAATTAGATCTGGAGCATGATTACCCAAAGGGAAACGAAAAACAAATGTGGGTGACAGATACTTCCAGGATAACTGCAGTTATTAATGCTTTTCTCTACCAGTGACAGGCACAAGGGATTAGTATTGCCTGAAAAAGTCTGGTTTACTGTGGGAAAAAATGAGGGCTGGAAATGAAGCAAGTAGAAGGCCATATGCTGCTCGGTGTGCTTGTGGGGTCCTGGGAGGATAGCTTTAGCCAAAACAACAAAAGGCAAATATGTGAGGCATATGTGAGAAGAAACGTGAACCTGTTGCTTATAAGTTTCCAGTTTCAAAAAGAAAAAAAATAGCAACCTGTTATTTTCAGTGGCACAAGCTGACCCAGAATCAGTGACCCTATTTGTGAGTGTCCTGGCACTGCCGAGCACAGGAGGCATGTCCTGGACAATCGAGCTGTGTTTGGGATAAGCATTTTCAATGCCTTGCCTTCCCTACAGCCCTGTGGTATTTGTGGGGTAGCACAAAATACCAGCCCTCTCTGCCACACCTGTGCCCACAGAGCTGAGCACGCAGGTGTCCGTCACCTCTGTGCAGCTGGTGGGGAAGTGCCAAGCTCCAGCAGAGACCCTCGGTCTGCAGCGCATTGCTGCAAGAGATCTGGTCCTTCCCAGCAAGGGAACGGTAGAAAGCACAGGAGCTGGCCTGTGTCCTTGCTGCACAGCTTGGGCAAGCAACCGCAAGCTCAAAGAGTGACTAAGCGGGGCTGAGAGCTGTGTGGGGGCTGCTAAGGGCATGGGAATAGCATAAGCTAATCCACCCTATGGTTTGTTTTTGTGGGTGTGCACTTGTAAATGCCTATCTTGGTTCCAAGAGCATCATTCTGGCTACCATGAACCATATGCGCTCCCTCAGAAACATCAAACCTTTTTTTAATAAAAAGTTTGCAAGCAAGTAGGGATAAAAAAAAACCATTAAAATGAAAGCAAGGATTTTTTTTTTTTTTTAAATGTAAGGAGTGCTGACATCTGGGGAGTAACAAGATTAATGTCTAACACAGTTGTTTGTCAATAAGCATAATTTGGAGCAAACAGTTTGTTTACTGGAGTCTCCCCTGGTCTCTGCTCCCCATGGGTGCTGGCAATGCTCTAGCAGAGGGCCCATCCAGCCCATGGCCCCATTTCTGACTGCAGCCAGATGCTTCAGGGAAACCCCAGGACCTTTATTAGGAGGCAGCTGTATGATAATCTGTCCATATTTAAGATGAAATTTTACCTAAAAATCAGATATTTAATAGACCATCCAAAATACATGGCACCATCAAGGCTCCTAACCACAGTCAGTCGTCTTACCTGCTGAAAAGCCAGTTATATATTTATTTCTCCTATGGATTTGATAGGATGGGCAGCTCCATAGCTGAGGTACCTACATGTGGTTCTGCTGAGGCAAGTTTAATTCATGATAAAAACACAGTGATGGTGTCAA
>JAAGNO010013032.1:20903-56262 GCA_033439905.1 Ceryle rudis | reverse complement strand
TTTTTTTTTCCCTAAGTCTAGTCAAGGGCCATCACAGAATGATCTCTGATACCCAGTAGTAGTATTTCTGTTATTCTTTAAATAATAAGTTAAATAATATTATTTAATAATATTAAATGATAAGTTGCATGATGACTGATGAGTATTTTCAGGGTGTACACAAAGCACATAGCTAGTTCTTCAGTATTTTCTGGCAGAATAATTAAAAAATCTTTCTTCCTAACCATTTGGACTTCTACACACATTAAGAAGGCTCTCTGAATTCAAGACATCAAATAGTTTAAGTACTCTCTATGCTTAATATAGGTTAGATATAGTTGTATCTTACCTTGCTTACCACGGTTCATTTACCCTAAATATGGTTCCAACACATGGAAATTACTTGAATTCATAGGGCACTTCCAAAATATCTTAGCCAGTATGACCATCCTCCTGATGCTGAGAACATTTTTATCTATGACATTGTCAAGATTTAGGGTCAGGACTGTCAGCTAGACCCATAACAGATGCGCTGTTAACCCCCCTCCCTCCCCAAAGGAAAAGAGAAAGGGAATAAAGGAGAGAGACCTATGAATTGGAAAAGAAAACTAAAACATTTTTAATGAAAATAAGAATAATAAAATGGAATACATAGAAATATATGCAAAACCAGTATCAAACTCAACCACCCTGATGGGAACTATGTCACTGTCACCACTGATTCTATGGAGCAGGCACTTGGGAAGTCCCAGACTGGACTCAGAGGCAGATGAGAACCAGATTCAGGAGCTGGATTCTGGAACTGGATTCAGAAACACATGGATTGGTTTCCAAGACAGAGTCTTCCTTGGATGCCAGCCATTGAAGAAAAGAGCTTGATCCTCATGATCCCTCAGCTTTATACTGAATATTCTCTTCAGAGGGGTCTAGACAGACTAGATCAATGGACCAAGATCAATTGTATGAGTTTCAATAAGGCCAAATGCCAGGTTCTGAACTTTGGTCACAACAACCTGTGGCAGTGTTACAGGCTTGGGGAGGAGTGGCTGAAAAACTGCTCAGCAGAGAGGGACTTGGGGGTGTTGACTGGCAGACGGTTGAACACGAGCCAGCAGTGTGCCTGGGTGGCCAAGAAGGTCAGTGGCATCCTGGCTTGTATCAGGAACAGTGCGGCCATTAGGACCAGGGAAATGGTTTTACCCCTGTACTTGGCACTAGTCTGGCCTGCGTTCAGTTTTGGGCCCTTCACTAAAAGACAGACATTGAGGTGCTGGAGTGTGTCCAAAGGAGGGCAACAAAGCTGGTGAAGGGCCTAGAGCACACGTCTTGTGAGAAGCAGCTGAGAGAACTGGGGTTGTTTAGCCTGGAGAAGAGAAGGCTAAGACCTTCTCACTTGCTACAACTACTTGAAAGGAGGTTCTACAGAGGTGGGTATTGGTCTGTTCAACCAGGTAACAAGTAATAATACAAGAGGAAATGGCCTCAAGTTGCACCAAGGGAAGTTTAGATTGGATATTAGGAAGAATTTCTTTACTGAAAGGGTTATTGGGCTTTGGAACAGCTTGCCCAGGGCAGTGGTGGAGTCCCCATCCCTGGAGTTGTGCAGACATCGTGCTTAGGGATATGGTTTAGTCAAGGACCTGTCAGTGTTAGGTTAATGATTGGACTTGATTATCTTAAAGGTCTTTTCCAATCTAGGTAATTCTGTGATTCTGAATGTGATGTATATGGGATGGACTACTTTATTGGTCAGTTTAGAGTCACCTGTCCTGTCCACTTCTCCCCACAGGTGCCACCTCTTACACATTGCACCCCAACATGGTGCACAAGATTTAGCAGTGACCTTGTTCTGCATTATCAATCCTTGGTAGTAACTAAACATTGAGTGTTATCACTGCTAGAAGCAGACACTCTCTGTGAAAACATGCTGTTAACTTCAGAAAGTGCAGTTACTTAGAAGAACTGATCTGAAAAATAATATCACTGAACAGACAGTTCTTTTCTGACTCAAACCAGGACAGATGTCCAGTAGTTATTCTGAAATCTTATAGTAGTGGAGAATAATCATATGGTGGCATGAGAAAACACATGGAAATTCTCTGTTTCAGTGGCTTCTAGACACATGCAAAAAAAAAAGAATACTAATATTTGACAAAACTCAAAAGAAGATTAAAAGGAGTGTCGCATGTATCCCACCAGACAATTAAATAGGGGAAATATTCAGTGTGTGGGAAGACATAACAGAACATGGAAAAGAGGATACATCAAGAAGTGCTTTCTACACATCTCCTTCCCTCCTAAGTGATTTTGAAGGCAAGTCCTCAATACTCTAGAGAAAAATTAAAGATTAAAAATTAAAGGTTAAAAACTCATGAGATCGAACAATCTTTGATTCCTTCTGGATATCTTGCAACATAGTTGTTTCTATATTTCAGTGCAATAAACAGTTTGTCATGAAAGTGTAAGCCCACCAATAATTGTACAGAATGAGATGAAGTATTTGTAAAAGCACTAAGCCTCCAGAGATGAAAGCATAGTATGAAATTCTGCCACTATAACATGTGACATTTTGTTAAACCTCAAAGTGGTACTCAGCAGTGGTAATACTGCTCAACTGCTCAACTGTCACATAAATGAAGCACTATAAAAAGGTGGTACTATTCCATGTCATCTGTGCTCTTCTGTACCTTTTTTCCTGGAAAAGTGAAATTTAGTTACTTTTCTTAAGACTGCTGTGTTTACTTGTTTTAAAATTTGATTATCACTAAAGGGAATATTTTCTGCCAAGTGCTCTTATGCTGTAATAATGAAGAGCTTATGCAAACTCTCTGTGTAAAGCTATAAAGATATACATTATGGATAATCAAGTATTTGAATACAAATTTAATAATCTAGAAAGTAGAGCTTTACTGATACTCAAATATAAAGATTGCTTTGAAAGAAAAAACTTATGCTGGATTTGTTATGAAGTATGATTGATCTGTGTTATTTTCTGACAATATTGTTAATTGCATTACTCCAGTTTTTATAAAATAAATCATAATAAACTAATCCAAAAAGGAAGCCAAGGAAACTGCAGATATATTGTTAGTCTGATTACTTCCACTAAAATTCTAATTCTTCTTATCTTTTCTAAAGCTTGCCTATATTATCACATATTGTAATTAGTCTGAATAGAAAAGATAGTACCTGCTACATGCAGCTTCTTTTGTTCTTTTAGGATTACAGTTAATAGCATTCAGCCAAATTCTTTCAGCTTTGAACAACTGTGCTAAATGAAGGAGAGATGTTTTCCCCCAGATGTCAGCACCTACACAGGAGGCAGCCATAATTTGTATGGATGTATGCCCAGAGTCCAAGCAGGAGGTGGGAGGACAGGTACTCTTGACTGCAGCTCTACTGTATCCTCTAGCTTTCTCCTTGTTCTGGAGCATGTTGTGGTTATACCCACATGTATTTTTTGCATGCACATAAAGTTAGACAGCAATATTTGTGGTTTTGTTTACCCTTAATGGATGTGCATGATACTGTTCCAGCTGAGCATCTACACTTCAGACATTGCATCTGAACCTGAACCTGCAGATTTGTGATCCTAAGAAACTACACAAACACAACAATGACTTACAACCGGGACCTGATCAGATGCGTCACAGAGTCCCGAGGGCTGATGTGGTTGCCAAGCCACTCTCCATGATATTTGAAAAGTCCTGACAGTCAGGTGATGTCCCTGGTGACTGGAAGAAGGGACACATTACACCCATTTTTAAAAAGGATATAAAGGAGTACCCTGGGAACTACCGACCTGTCAGACGCACCTCTGTGCCTGGGAAGATCATGGAACAGATTCTCCTAGAAGCTCTGATAAGACATGTGGGGGACAGGGAGGTGACTCAAGACAGCCAGCATGGCCTAACTAAGGGCAAGTCCTGCCCAGTGGCTTTCTACAAGTCCTAGGGACAAGTCCTAGTGGCTTTCTACAATGGTGCGACTTCATCAATGGACTAGGGAAGAGTTATGGGTGTCCACTATCTGGATTCTGCAAGGCCTTTGACACAGTCCCCTACAACATCCTTCTCTCTAAGTTGGAAAGATATGGATTCGATGGGTGGAATGTTTGGTGGATAAGGAATTGGATGTATGGTCACATCTAGAGGGTCATGATCAATGATTCGATGTCCATATTGAGATGGGTGACAAGTGGTGTCCCTCAGGGGTCTGCACTGGGACAAGTGCTGTTTAATATCTTCATCAGTGGTATAGACAGTGGCATCAAGTGCACCCTTGGCAAGTTTGAGGATGACACCCAGCTCAATGGTGTGGTCAATATGCCAGAGGGATGGGATGACACCCAGACGAACCTGGACAGTCTGGAGAGGTGGGCCTAGGTGAACCTCATGAGATTCAACAAGACCAAGTGCAAAGTGTGGCCAGCAGATTGAGAGAGGAGATTCTACCACTCTGCTCTGGTGACGCCTCACCTCGGAGTTCTGTGTCCAGAACACAAGGATATGGATCTGATGGAGCAGTTCTGGAGGAGGGTGACAAAAATGATCAGAGACATGGAGCACCTCTCTTACAAAGACAGGCTGAGAGAGTTGGGGTTGTTCAGCCTGGACAAGAGAAGGCTCCAGGGAGACATAATAGTGGCCTTCCAGTACCTGAAGGGGCCTACAAGAAAGCTGGTGAGGGACTGTTTACAAGCACAGGTTGGATGAGGAGCAGTGGTTTTAAACTAGAGAAGAGAAAATTTAGATTGGACATTAGGAAGAAGTCCTTTACTATGAGGGTGGTGGACCAATGGAACAAGTTACTCAGGGAGGTGGTGGAGGCCCCATCCCTGGAGACATTCAAGTTTGGGCTTGATGGGGCTCTGAGCAACCTGATCTAGTTGAGGATGTCCCTGCTTATTGCAGGGGGGGTGGACTGGATGTCCTTTGGAGGACCTTTCCAACCCAATGCATTCTATGATTCTATGACATCACAGTACCTAAAATTAGTTCTTTAATCTTAGCTATGTCTGGAGGAGCCAGAGTGAAGTCTCCAAGCAATATAGAAATTATGTTGCCTCCAAATGCTAGTTCATGTAACTAGCAATTTGTGCATCCCCTAGTAGTAGTCTACTAAGAATAAGAGCCTGGTTTGTATTTTCAAATAAGGGTTTCTAAATAATTGGTATCTAGATTTTTCTTTTGATGAAAGTCCTCAACCTTACCAGAAACTGGATTCTCATATTATTTCATGCAATTTTATTACTTAATCTCAAGATAAAAGCAGATGTATTCTTGAGCTGAGAAGCTGTAAACCAGGGTTACTTCTTTCTAACTCAATGCCCCTAAGTTGTACAATATAGAGTAGTACCTCCTTTGCTTTTTGTTCTTTCCCCACAAATTCAATCTTCCTGAAGGCATAAAACAGCTTCACAAAGAAGTAGAAAGTCTTATACTTAGTATCATCTACGGCCGCCTTAAACTTCTCTCAGCAGAAGCTGCAGGAGTAGGTAGGAAATCTTCCTAGCATGAACTGAGAGTAAAGATTGTTTCTCCTACACTGAGGGAAGGCGGAGGCGAGTAGGATTCACATGGGCACAAAACTATGATGTAAATAACAGGCAGAACTTTCTGCCATTTCTAAACTCTGCCTGGCTTTTCCTCTCTGCAGTGTTGTTACTGATGTGCAGGGATTACTGTGTGTTCTCAATAGAGGTGGCAGCTCAGGATCCTCCAATATCCCTCTGACTCAGGGCTACAGCATGGCAGAAGTTCAACAGGGTAAAAAGGTTTAGCTTCTGAAACTGTGAGTTGTGCATGAACACTCAAATTTAGGTGCTTTTATAGTGCAAAAGTAGATATCTAGATGGAATTGATAACTAGGTATTGAATGCGCATTTCTGTGACTGATTCAAGTTCATTTCATACACCAAAGCTGATCCTCTAGGTCTGACCCTAAATTTTTCATGCAGTTGCCACAATAGCATCACTGTTCCATCTGAGTTTCATCACAGCCTTCATGGAAGGCTGTATCATTTTAAGTATGGTAGTCATATCAAAAAAACCCCAATTTTTAATAAGATTTTCCGTAAATGTCACCTGAGCTGATCTTTCTTCATGTATTCTCAATACAAAACAATTGGAAACTGTGAAGAACTTGCTAACACTGTTGAATTTTTAATAGTAATCACTGTAGCAAACACACACACAAAAAATTCACATTTCCTTTTCTTCCTTTAGGAAACCTTTATGTAAGAAAAACTGAAGATTGCAGTAACAAGAGTATACTATTTTAAAGCCACACAACACTTGAAATTTTATTTATGTCACACTGTGGTTATTTAGATTAAAATGAAAAAATTTAAAAAAAAGAGAGAATAACTTTATATGTGTCTTCAGAACTTTCCACATAATCTTTGGTCTATGTACATAGCTTGCATAATCAGAACATTTTTAAAGTTAGTTTTTCATCTTGAGCTGTACCTAAGACAGAGGATTACAAAGTACTAATATATTTCACAAGTCATTTTAAAGGAAGAATCTATGGTTCCCTACAAATGTAATTTTTTCAAGAATTTACAAGATTTAATTTTACAAATAAGTTTCTTAATAGTGCTCTTAATTATATTTTTCAGGTTTTCTGTTAGTTTGACACCAAAAATATGTGATTTCACTGCCCTATTCTTACCTGAAAGAAAAGCTAATAAGTAGATTTATTATGACATTGGTGTTTGACAAATAAACAAAATAAATGTTTACTTATGATGAAGAGGAAATATAAAATAAATTATCTTGAATGTAAAGTGATATTAGATATATTCAGTATATTGCAACTGTATTTATTCTTTCCTATGAAACTGATTTTATGATGATTTTCTAATGCACTTCAAAAATAAATTCAAAATCTGCTCGTTCATAAGTGTCTTCATTTTTTATGTATTAGCTTTTCATGTTTCCTTTCCTGGTATCCGTCTCATATTCAAGAACCTTGTTTTTTGATGGCCAGATATGCCGGATACCATACTAATCAGCAAATATTGTAGCTGACTTCAAATTAATGATTATCTTTCATCTCAGTTGCTATTTATAATTCAGACTATTCTTCTGAATTCAAAATTATACATTTAAAACTTATTAAGCATTCTTACTCTGCGGTCCATTAAAACTCACTCGGACTGTTCTGATGAAATGCAATGCTCAGTGAGGTTGTGATGCACCAGCTCACATAGCTAAATGCTTTCAAGGAGTATTAGAACATAGAATTACCTGTGGATAGATTTTATATTACTTCAGAATTTGTTTCATCGTCATTACCAGACACTTCAAAGAGATTTAATTGCATATTTTTCACATCTGATATATTTTCAGAGCTATTTGCAGCACCAGTATTTGTCCTGTCGAAAATAAAATATACGCTATGAATATCATTTTATTACTGCTGGCTGTCAAGAAAATCAATGGTACATGACTCCTTTTGACTTCAGAAAAAGTGAAAAAGGCTTTTTTTTTCACCATATCCTCTAAATAGTATGAATAATGTTTGCATCTGAAATTATTATCTAAGAAGAAAAGCATATGAAATCTATCAGAATGATTTGGTTTTGTGATAGCAGCAGTTACTGAGGTGACATTATAAGTGTGAAAGGCTCATTCTTTTTTCTTGCCTTTACTCCAGAGAAAAGGGATGAAGAGGAAGGAAGTGACCTTAAAAGTCTTGTTTGCAACTGGGAGAATTCTGAGGCTTTGTTTGGGGGGAAGAAAGAAGAGGGGAGAAGCAGGCATTTTTTTAATTAGCGTGCCTTGTTATTTTTCTAAGGCCTTAAAGAGAATATGTTTTCTAATGATTCTATTAGCCACTCTGTTATCATAAAGAGTCAATAGTAGTTCTAGTAGGCAACAAAAGCATTCAGGTAACTCTCAGGTCCACTTTCATGATATTCTGTCTCTCCAGAAATGCTATTTGAAAGCATTTTTCTCTCCATTTCATTCTTTCCCACTTACTGTCCCTGTTTTACAATGTGCTAAGGAACAAATTAGGCTGACAGATCAAATTTTGGGTAGTTGTATGAGCTAAATGGGAAACTGATTCAGACCAAACCCAAACCCAGTGAATCAACCCAAAATAATCCCTGATCTCATCCATTAATTCTCTGCACTGAGAGCTGTGTAAAGCACACCTGAAGAAGAGACCCAGCCAGGGCTGGAGCTGGAGTACAGCAACCAGGATCAAGAGTTTCTGTTCCTGAGCAGTTTCTCATTTTTTTTAAGCTGATATTAGTGGCAGACCAGTTTTGTCATTGAAGTGGGGAAGGGAGGGAGGGAGGGAGGGAGAAGGGAGGAAATAGTTGTCTGAGACAAGACAATGCTCCAGCTTTTCCATGAGTCCCACCTTCCTACAAGCTACAAAACATAAATCCCAGTGTTATTCAACAGAATTCTGCTAGATGTACATTTCCCCACAACGATGAAGGCACTGTAAAAAAGTAGTGGTGCTGTCATTTTGAGATATCTGGGAAGACTGCTTTAAGCCAGGCTTTATTTTTAGCCAGCGCTGGTTCTCAGGATTAAACAGGTCATTTAAATTCTCTGAAATTATGCTCCACAATCTTCAGAACATTGTGAGTGTTCCTATATTTTCAAATGCTGGGAGGATTATATCTACCTACATATTTAACATTTCAAGGACTGGATATTGATTATACAAGCATCTGTCCACACATGTATTCAGAATAATTCTCTGCTCTAACATATGCTGCATTAGTAGCCTTTCAGATAATTTAAATATCTGGCTTTACAGGTGGACAGCCATTTGTCAGATATTTTCCTAAACACAGCGATCTTTGCTGTTTAATAAAAATTACTCACTTTGTTGAGGATGTTGGAAGTAGAGTCTGAAAACCTTCCAAGTAAATGTGGTGCAGGGCGCTAACATACAGAATTCAAAATAGATCAAAAAACATTATTTTTGTTTTCAGAAGACCATTATGAATCAAATTAGAGAAAAGGGCTTCCTTTTCCCTGCCCTCAGTTTGTTGGCAGACTGTAACTCCAGTTCAAACACGTGGGTTCCATTGGTAGTTGTGTGTTGCAAATGAGGCATGTAAGGACTGGATGGTAGTGGTGATGGATGTGGCTGAGGGTTGTAAGTAGCGAGCCCCACTTCAGCCCTGGTGTGCTTGGATCCTAACAAGTTAAAACTATTCAAGGTCTACAGATGGCACATGAATCAAGCTGTGTAGCATACTCCACTCAAGCACATCAGAGGTGAGCTTTCTATAGCTAAATAAAGATTTAGAGTAGTTAAAGATTGAGTATTGTAGTCCACTGTAATAGCTGGTGATCATCATAGTATTTACAGAAGATATGATCATTCTGTGAACACAAGTGCAGCAAACTAATCCCAAAACCATGGTGAATAAATGTCCACTAAAAAGCAGAAAAAAATGAAATTAATTTTCTATATACTCAGCCCTGGAAACAAGTTACCTTGCACCTCATTGGAGAAGTCTAGGTAGCTACCAAAGGGAGGAAGGAGAGTTATATATCTCATTGAAGCAGAAGTGTGTGTAGCAGACAACTCCTACTTTAATATGGATATATTTACAAACATATGGAAGAGGGAAGAGAACCTATTTAATGTAATTAAGAGGTATCTCCTAATTATGGAGGGAAGACAATGGGAAAAAATGAAACCAGTGTATCCACATTGAGTTCAGTGTAATTTTAGGTGATGTGATGAAAAACTAAAGGGATGGAAAGCCTATAAATTCAGGCTGTGGCACACTTTAATCAAGTATTTTGGCTCCTCAGTATATTCTTAACTATGCCTAAATGATAATAGGGCAGGTCCTAATGTGAGCCTTGCAAACCAACTGCACAGTTGGGGGTTATGCAGTCATCTTGCGATGCCCTTATTTTCCTGTTCTTTCTCCTGTTATCCCTCCAAAAGTAAAGGTTGTCACTCTGAAGACATAGTGAAAACCTGTAGTGCAAAGAAAAATGGCTTTGATATTTTATGATTTTTTCCTCACAATTTTTTAAAGCAGTCTTCTGAGAGCTTTATTTATTTATGAAAATCTGAATTATAATTGTATACTATTGAAATAATCAAGCAGGAGATTGTACCTGTGGCAATAATAGGAGGCTAATGAGACAGTTTAGGAGATGTAATTTGCTCTTTGAAGTTCATCCCATCAATGCTAAAAGCTCTAAGAACACATTAAGTGTAATATGATGTTCAGAAGTCTCTTGCTGCTTCAGGTTTGTCCTCTTTTATATAATGGATGTTGTAGGAACTATAGATATGCTTGAATGTTTAAAAAAGTCTCAAAGGTTGTATCATACATGAGACGCTAATTTTTGAGATTCCATTAATTCAAGAATTTATGTCAGTCAGTGCCTAGCCCCTGACAGTAGTTAGCGGCAGATGCTTCAGGGTAACATGCAGGAGTGCCTGACTTGAACAACTGCAGAATAAAGTGCTTAGAAGAAAATATTTTATATTCTTTCTTTTCTTTCCCCCCCCCCCCAGAAATTTGACTGCCAACCCTTTGCTTATCCTCCAGGGCATTACCTCCTTATCAGCTGTAACAACAAAAGGCTATCATTGTGTACAGGACATACTTATCTGAGCAACAGCTGTTTTTTCAGGCCAAAGGGTTACATTTTTATCCAATGGAAGCACTGAGCCTTGAGCTGTCTTTGTAAGATAAAGAATTATCAAAAGACAGACTGTTTGACTTGGAGAATTTTTAGAAAATCTGGAATTTACTAATCATTGTGATCTAAAGCACACTGAATGTAATGTACTAAGGATGTGCCAGAAGGAATATTTCTTCATCCAAGAGCATTCTATAGCCGAGCTGCTGTGAGAGTCAGCTTCAAGGTTAGAAATCTTAAAGTGCTTTTGTGCAGCAGTCAGTGCTGCCTGATACATTATTGTTAGTTTTGGTTTTCATACCTGAACACTTACAATTATTCTAGAAAGTCCTTCTTCCTGTTAATAAGTACAGGTTACTGGTAATATGCTGTGAGAAATACCCCATCCATTTCTGGACCTTTTCCTAAACTTCTGAGCTATGCATTACACTGAGACAGTGAGTTCCATACCCGTGTTACATTGCAAAGATAGTATTTTGCATGCATTAACTCCTGGTAATAAATGCCATTGTAAGGATAGAATATTGTAGTTAGTAGCGTGAACGCCTTATTCTTTCATGGCTGTGGAACACATACTGCTTAAACCTGGAAATGTGTTTTCTGATGATTTATTAATTACCATTTGAATTTCTTACAGCACGCCCCTAGGAGAAATTGAGGTACCAAAATAAAATTTCCATCTAATTTCTTGAAAGAGCAGGTCCTTGACAGATATCTATTCCAACAATTTTTGTGCTAGGGGTGAATGCAGAAGAATAATATAGTGTCAAGTTATAATGCCCTATGGCGTCCACGGTTTTACATTCAGCAGACATGCTGCTATGGCTGGCTTAAGCTTTTCTCACCTAACATCTCTTTCCTTCTTCAATTTCCCAGGTGGTTTCAGGTTCCTGCCAAAACAGTCATCCTGGCTAAGCTTCTATCCCTCTTTTAAGTCTAATCATACCCACAGAAGGAGCTGTGCTTGCAAAGGCAGAAGTGCGATGTACATCTCGTAGTGGGGGAAGAGAAGTGGAAAATGAAACTGGCTTCTTGGCATTAGTCTACAGGTTTATCCAATGAAGATGACTGCAAATTTGTAGGTTCTACTGCTCCTGGTCTGCCCATCCTCTCCCAGGTGCCAACACAGCTGCTTATGCAGTGAACCAAGTAAATGTGATCCAGAGCCCTGGGTCTATCCCTAAATAAAATGCCTGTCTCTCTGTTCCCCCTAAAGGGACTAATTTATTAATCTAAGTCATTATGTGGCCATACAAACATATATACTGGCACAATATGGGGACAAGTTTGGCATTGGCGTCAGCAAAGTGACCCAGGAAAGAGCAAGAGAGCAAAGAATGGGTCATACACCCTCAGTTTCAGATGAATGAGTATTCATTCCCATGGGTACTATTGCTAACTTCAGGCAGCTTCAGTAAGACCAGCCACATGAGTAAGCAATTTACAGTGTAGCCCTTGGCTTCTCTGCAGTATCTTATCCTCAATTACACCCCTTATCCTTGGTAACCCAGCAGTTTCTCTCGTTGCCTCACAGACTTCTATCTGTGCACTGCTGCCAATCTGTTACTCATTTACATTAGCATAATGAGAAGGGTTGGTTGTTAGGTTTTTTTTCATTACTATTTTTGTAGAAAGCATTTATAACGTAGTTAAAGGATTTGGTTCCATGATGTGCTGGTTCTCAGCAGCTCACTAATATCATTTGGAGTGGAGTCTGCTGAGAATCTCTCAGGGCACTCAGCCTCTTAAAGGATTAGACCTTTTCGGAATACCATCCATTTGTGTCAATATTTTATCAGTAATACAGGGATTATGCATTAGATTGTGCCTTAGTCTGATTAACTGCTGTACTGGAAAGGGATATTGCATCTTTATGTCCTTAATAATCTAGAATACAATTTTATTTACACAGTATTACAACATACAAAATAAACACAGACACTCAAAATGTAAGGCACTAATACTATCTGGTTAACCTATAGTCATGTAGAAGATATAATATATAGACTCCTTAAAAGGTCTGCTGGGGTCTCTGACAGGGTGGACAGGAGTGTACAGATTAGAGACTCCTCTCAGGAAAATAGGATGTGTACCCAGCATTTGAGCTATTCTGGTGCCCTGTCAGATACTGTGGGTAAGTCAAAAAGTTAAATGGTGAAAATAGCAGGAGGAACATAGTTACTGTTTATGGCTGTTGCACTGTTTTGTGATGGGAAACAAAAATCTTGATCTTAAGGAGCTGGAAAGGATCATTCCTCTTCTTACATCTGTGTTGTCAAGTAGAGAATCAGCGAGAGAAAGATGTGCAGCTTCAGGCTAGCTTGTTGAAAGGGCAGAAGCACAAAGAGAGATATGCTATAGAATAATTTGTGTCATTGGTTTCTTGCATACTAGAATAATACCCACATTTGATGTGACATGAAATCACAGTCAATCTTTTTCCATCACTCAAGTTTCTTCCATTTTTGTTGGTGTCAGTATCTCATTCCTAGATTTTTATTCTTCCTGTTCTTCTGTCCTCCTTGATATTTCTCCCTCTTTTTCTTACAGATCAGTATAGTAAAAACCAGTCTATTCAGCTATGGATACTATGTTTACTAAATTCCTTCCCAGGTCGCCCCCTGGCCTTGCAGTGCTGCCTTCTTCAGCCTCTGTGCCTCAGTACACATTCTTGTCACCACATATTCTTGTCTGAGGAGTTGACTGGCTTTCATTTTTACCCCTTCTTCAAAACCATTTGCTACAAGGTATTGGAGATGTGACAGAGCTGTGACTGATGCGTAGTGACCCTGCTCACACTGCTCAGTCAACTGCAATGTTGAAGCAGTTGAACTACTGATAAATGCTTTGGAATACGCCCTAAGAAATGGTGAAGGCTTGCTGATCTTGCTTCACACGTTTGAAAGCCAAGGCATCTACAAAGTGGTACTACTGATTACAATTCAGATGATGAAGTTAGTCAAAATGAGTCACATAATTCTTCATCTTTGCTGAAGCAAGTTCTAACAGAACAACAAACCTGGAGAGAACCTCTATGCTGAGATGTGGATCAACCCAGCCATGCAGGAAAGGCAGTGAGCAGCAAGACTGAATAAAGGGTATGGATTTCAGTCCATAGAGTGACTCCAGAAGTATGAAATTTGGTTTTGTTTCACAAGAAGAGACAAAAGAGAGATTTCTGACTCACTCGTCGGAACTGAGTGTAGAGCAATGACACATGCTGGCAACACTGAATGGCACAAATGTGCCTTGGGGCAGTATTCTACCCTGATCATAAAAAGGTAGGAGCATTTTGTAAGTGACAGAGAAGTAAAATATTACAATATATTTTGCTGAGAAAAAAATAATGCATAGTGCAGAGCAGAAAAATATAGATAGCAGAGAACTGGTGGCTGTAGCCATCTCTGAACCTTAATCCATCTTAAACAACAGAATGTAGAATAAACTGTGTATTTAATTTAGATTTTACATCTACCAAGAGGTGCTGTTGATGTCAGTTCAGATGATGAAGTTAGTCAAAATAAGGAATATAATTCTTCATCTTTGCTGAAGCAAGTTCTCACAGAACTGTACCATAACTTTGGAATTTCTGTGTTACATGTAAACAGATGAATTCAGAGTTAGTTCAATGGCAGGTGATTAACTGGATGATATAAGAATTCATCATATGAGAAACAGAAAACATTTTTCTTTAACACCCAAATTACTTATTAGGACAAGGCCATCCTGATGTGGAACACACACCCTCCCTCTCCACTTTGCCAGTATTTCCTGTCTTTGTGAAGGAATTGCTGGAACATGAGGTAGATGTGAGGCACAAGGCTACACTGGAGAGTACAGTGCAAAGGGAATGTTCCACCAAGAAGGTAAAACAACTGATAATGAGAGAGGAGTAAGATGTGTAAGGAGAAATACAATCTTTTATTAAAGTAATTGGCAGGGCTCAGGGGAGAACAATCTTTCAAACACACAAGACAATCTTCAGATCTGTAAAGAGTCAAATTTCAAATGAGATACTGAAGAAATTGCTCTCTATTAACACAGCTATGTTAATCAGTTGGTCAAATATGGGGAAGGGTGGTGAGCACTTTTTTTGAGGATAGAGATTTCTTTAAGTATACTAGTTAATAATAAAATTAAAAAATATTATTTAAAATTGGTTTGATGATCTGTCCACTTTTTCTTTAAAGAATACCCACTAAGGGCTCAAGTCTGTAATGTATGTTTACTTTGTGAGATAGCTGAAAAATAGATTTGGAAACAAATCTTCCGATCCATTTGCAGCATGAGAACTTTTTTCCAAAGCTTACTTCATTGGCATCCAATACATGGTATTTTATGGATGTGAAAAAATCTGCTCAGTCTCCTGAATAGCTAGGAAAATATTCTTATGGTCATTTTTGAGGCTAGACAATCCATCACTGGAGGAAAGACCTCTACATCTCACAAGAGGTTTCCAAGATTTGCACAGGAGAAACTAGCAGTGTTTTTCAATAAGCATTTTGCGTTACATTTCTGTTGGGCTTTTCCAAATATATCTAAGAAGGGTACATTTTTTCCCTTTCTTTGAGAGATTTATAATACAAAAAGAAAAAGGCAGAATGAGGAATAGAGGCAACCTTTCAACCTTTTTTTCTTATCCAGTGTCTTTTAACAAAATAAAAATTGCAAAAATTACATAAATGTTACGCCATCTGTCACACATATGATTCCTTGTTACTTCCAGAACTTTAACAGGCTGAATTGTGCTACAGTGTAGGTACATCCTAGATAAGGACACAGAGATTCATTGTTCTGCCACTTAAGACACTGAAAAAACCCTAAGAAAGAGTCACATTTGATTATCTTCCACTTAATCTGTTAATACATATACAGTCCACAGAGTTCTTATGGCTAACTGGAACAGAATTCCATCCATTTTTCCAAGAAAATTTCTTATTTATGCAAATGCTAGATTTTTTTTTTTTTTTTTCCACCAGGATGAAAGAAAAACCTTTTAATACTGCGAAAATATTTTATTCAACATTTTGAAAAAACAGATAAAAGTTGATCAAAGTGGATTTTTAAGCTTTAGATACTTCTGTGCCATCTCTGTATGATGGCCTCACCAGTGAACTCTTGGTCATCTGATCTCTGAACTCTCTTGCTATCCATATGGGTTTTCTGATTTCTTACTCTGGTGTCAATGAGAAAATTCATTCTGGACCTTAGCAATTTTCCTCACAAAGCCTTGTTAAGAATAATAGTTCTAATTTTAACAAAAGTTTTGTCGAAACATCTCACAAAAGCTGGTTGTCATTTCATTCATGATTTAGATATGTTGCCGGGGTAATAGTTCCTTGTATCCCTTCAACTTAGCTGTCAGTTTAAAGTGTCCTTGTCATGCCTCCATACTGTCCTTGCTTGTGAAGAACAATGAGATTTGCATCTCTTTTTGTCATCATACACTGAATTCAGCTAAAAGAGTCACATAGGCAGTATGCTGTTTCTGGTCTCTGGTTTGTTTATGAGAATCTGCCAAGTCTCTTTGTAAAATGGTAAATTGCACACAATTCAAATATACATTAAAGTAATGTATTATTTGTTTTTATTGGACCGCATGTTTCCTTTGCATCAGCCTTGCAGTGAGATTACTATGAGATAACTTCCTGAGTGCCCATTTTGCTCACCAGTTCTGGGCCAACTCAGCTGGCTACAGGCAAGAAAAGTCATTTTAATTCCAAAATGCAAACATTTTTCAGAATGTCATTCAATGCCAAAAATTATTATTTTTTTTTTCAGAGATTGGGCAGCCACTCCATTTTCAATCTCTATTACTTTAGCCATTCATTTGAAATAGGCCTATTACGGCAGGTCATATTACAATGTCAGCTATTTTAAACTCACTGTAATGAAGACTTGACAGCATTTTTTTGGAAGTGTTTGCAGTTATACTTGCAAGATACTTTATGCTGTCCATGATTATTACTCCTTAATAAACTGCTCATTAGTTCTTTATCAGTCTGCTGATTTAAGAGTGTGACATAATGTGCTGGATGTAAGCTTTAGATCTAATGGATCATTAGGTGTTTTGGATGTAACACAATAGAAAATTACTATCATTTTTAAGAGTAAAAAGAATTATTCACTACTTCAAATGTACAAGGCAGATCATTTGTAATTTTAAAAAAGTGTTGTAGCTCCCTCCTGCAACCTTGTAGTCAAATCATACCTTTAGGTTTAACTGTAATTGCTTTTCATACATGTTAAAAATGAAGCCTAAATAGAAAGAAAGGGATTTAATATAGAGAAATTGTGCCCTTGTGTGAATGACATCTATTTTCATTTTATTATTTCTTACAATCCATAACAGGAAATGCAAAATGCTCCCAGCTGTCGAGCCTTGAAATTTGAGTTCAGAAACACTATGGCAGTGAAGATCTGAGTTCAGAAACACTATGGCAGTGAAGTAAATCAGTAGAAGTTTTTGTTAGCTGATACATATTGACTGTTCCTAGTGCAAATTAAAGCAGTTGGAAAGACAAAAATATTTCAGCTTCTGATACTCACTTTCCTAGTAATCTAAAATCTATTAATGAATTGGTAATTTATTTTTTATTTGTAATATTTAGGATCCTAGAAATTGTGACAGAAACTTCTCTAACTTCTTTTAAATAGATTCTGTGTAAACATGGTGCAAAAAGATGCCCCCAAAAGCTTTAAATCATTGCACTGCAAGAGAAACACTTACACACAAATAGTGTTGACCTGACTTGAAAGAGGCAGAAAACAGGATAATATCATTCAGTACTGTAAACTCTTCTGTGTCCTCTGAGCCTTTAAAAATGGGAAGAGACATTGATGGCTGGAGATAGTTTTAACATTAAATTTGTTTGGTTTGCTCATGTGGAGGCCACATAAGATTGAATCGCAGTTTAAAGACAGTGAAATTCTTGATTTTTTATGCATGAGTTTTATGCATGGCAAAGATATGTCGAAGAACAAATGGCCAGAGTTTCTTTTTCTAGAGCACTTCAATCAATGTAATGAGTAGCTTTATACTCAGACCTAAACAAATTTGAGGCTTGTTTTCCCTTCTCTGGATTCGTCTCTGAGTCTATACATGCTGCATATTTAACAGTAGAGTAATTATTAAGTTTCAGCAAAATTCAAACGGAGTTTCTCAATATTTGTAGCTCATGATTCTGTGGCTCAGACAGCTGTAAGAAACAGCAGAGCTGAAAAACTGCTTGCTCCTCTGAAAAAGGAAAAAAAGAAATTACATGGATTTATTTTCAGTGGTACAAGCCATCTGCACTTTCCACAGCAGCTTTCCAACCTGAATGTGGGCAGTAAATAAGCACATTGCAAATATCGACCGACACATGCAGTGAGTAATTACAGCATCAAGGTATCACTGATCTAAGTGGTAAAAGTTATTGTAGTTAACCTACAGGGCAAAAAGAGCTTTGCCTTTCCATTAACACTGGTTGGTACATTTTCTGGTTGCATTTAGGAACATGACCCCTGTTAGATCTGGGATCTGTCCCATTTGTTGCAGTTTAGCTAAGATATAGTGTTCTTTCTGCTAGATTGACCTATTCAGCACCTTTTTTGTTATTTGAGGTCTCTCACCTCAGCAGGGACCTTGCTATGGTCTGAGCTCACCATGAGGCTGTTTTTCTCCTTGGTCATTTTGATCACAGGAGACACTGGAACTCAGCTACAGGGAATAACATTTTCCTACTTGTTTGTCCTTTTAAGTGACATATTGGAATAATTCCTTCTTTTATTTATTCTCTTGCTTTTCATTGCTTTCTTTTAACACTTTCTTTGTTCAAGCAACAACTTTTCTGTAATTATCATTTTGATTTTCTATTATCCATCTGCAGGGGTTTTTTTTTGCTTACTTTTGAAGATACTAGAATTTCTAGGTACAGGCATGCAACAATTTTGTTTCTTAGCTCTACTTGTTCTTATCATCTGATTCATTCTTTTCTATCATATGCCTTGAGAGGTGGTCAATGGGTTGCTTTGTTTTTCTCCACTTTAGTGGACAGTAATAACTTGATGTTCTAGAAATGTGTCTTAATTTCCAAGTAGTTTTGTAACTGTTGCCTTTGGTTTTCTTTTTTAGCAAACAGGGCACTTATCCTTCTGTTTCTGCAATCATCACTGCTGCTGCTACATGAGAGGCAAAATGCATATGGAGTTTGAAAGCAGGATCATAATTCTGTTTTGGGTTTTAGTTTCATATATATTTGCTTTTCTCAGTGAAAAATTCCATATGCCTCACAGATTGGAAAATTTAAGAAAATAATCCTGGATTACACTGACCAAATTCCACTGAATAGATTAGGGAGAGATTATGTTAATAATAACTTTAAAAGGTGATGTATATATAAATGGTTAGTGAATGGTTTGCTACTGCCATACACTTTTTCAGGAAAATGCAAAATATTACAAGGTGGAATAATTTATTTGGCAGACATTTGGCCCTTATTACTATATAAAGTGCATAAAAGTTAAAATGAGCTTTATGCTGTCGTCACATTATATTAGATATGGAAACCAGACACTTGGGGAACACTGTGGATATCTCAGATTCCACTCTACTATCATGTTTATTCTGATCTTCACAGAATAGATGTACTAGGGAGACTATAAGAAACATGGGAACAGTCTTTTTATCAGGGCCTGTTGTGACAGGACAAGGGGTAGTGATTTTAAACTTAAGGAGAACAGATTTAAACTAGATCTAAGAATTTTTTTTACATTAAGGGTGGTGAAACACTGGAACAGGTCACCCAGGAAGATGGTAGATGCCCCATCCCTGGAAACATTCAACATTAGGTTGGATGGGGCTCTGAGCAACCTGATGTAGTTCAAGATGTCCCTGCTCAATGCGGGGTGATTGGACTAGAAGACCTTTAAAGGTTCCTTCCAACCTAAACCAGTTTATGATTCTATGATTCTATGCTGATAGTCAAAAAAGAATAAAAACATTTCTTTAAATTATTTTTTTCATTGTTGTATATTTTGAGCATACAGTATATAAAAGTTATAAGTAATTATACTCACACTATCCTTCTCCTGTGCTAAATAGTTCTCTTTCATAGTGATATATTACAATCCATTTGGCTTCTGCAATCTTCTTTTTTTTGCCTAAACATCAAAGGTAACTATAGCATATGTGCTTGTTTAGTGAGCTACAGGATCATCAATACCTGCTTCTACTATCTCTTCAGCTACAGGAACTTTTCTTAGTTGTGCTAGTTTTGCCTGGGATAGAGTTAATTCTCTTCACAGTAGCTAGTTATAGGGCTGTGTTTTGGATTTGTGCCAAAACCAGGGTTGATAACACAGGGATGTTTTTGCTATAGCTGCACAATGCTTACACAGAGTCCAGGCCTTTTCTGCTCTTCATACCAACCTGCCACTGAGGAGGCTGGGGGTGCACAAGGAGCTGTGAGGGGACACAGCTGGGACAGCTGACCCAAACTGTCCAAAGGGATATCCCATGCCATATGGCATCATGCTCAGCAATTAATGCTGGGGAAAGAAGAAGGAAGGGGGGATTGTTCTTAGTTATGGTGTTTATATTCCAAAGTAACTGCTATGCATGACAAAGCCCTGGTTTCTGGGAGATTGCTGAGCACCTGTCTGCTGCTTGGAAGTGACATAAGAGACTTTTTGCAAACGGTTCTTGGTAGTAACTATAAACATCAAGGGTTATCACTGCTAGAAGCAAACACTTGTCTGCAAAAATATGCCTTTAATTTCAGAAAATGCAGTTAGTTAGAAGAGACAGATGAAAAATAAAATCACTGAAAGGAATTAGTTCTGTTATAGCTCAAACCAAGACAGCAATACACCATCTCTTGTGTCCTGAGTGATCACCATAACAGACAGAGCCCAAAGTCATGGACTATATGAACTCAGTGGACATTTTACAGACATTTTACAGACATTTTACAGGGTTTGTCCATAAACTAGGGGAAAGGTTGGTGGGGAGGCTGCTACTAGGGCACTGGCTGGGCATCAGTCAGTTGCTCCATCTCGTGTCTTTCTTGGGTTTTATTTCTCTCTGATTTGTCCTTTTCATTACATTTTAAAATTATAAATGCTATTATTATTAATATTTTAAGTTATTAAACTGTTCTTATCTCAACCCAGGCGTTTTCTTAATTTTAACCTTCCAATTCCCTTCCCCACCATCCCACTGCTGGAGGGAGTTAGCAAGTGGCTTTGTAGTGTTTAGTTGCCAGCTGGGGTTAAATGGCAGCATTAATAAATGACTGATTTTATCAGTTCTGCAAATCATTTCTATTTATTATTTTATAATTAGCCATTATCTTTTTATTATTTATTATTTATTTATTATTTAAACATTTTTTTCAAATAAGGCTTGTGTATGTATTTTCAAGGTTTTGTTTTGGGTTTTTCTGGTAACTTTTGTAGAAAACTGGAAGGCATAATAACAATATATCATTTAAAGTGGCAAAGCGAGTTTTTTAACACTTTTCAAAAATGTACATGATTTCCTCTTAGAAGAAAAAGCAAGCACAGCATTATTAAGATAACCTCCATATTCAGAGTTAAAAGAGCTCTAAAAGTAAATTTGGGAACCTAGTGCTACCCTATACACTTAACTGCAGATACTAGCACACATTCATAATTAGTTATGGAGTTCATTTAATTTTTGGCGATGTATTTCAGTAGATTATTCTAAAATAGTTATTGAACACAGCACAACTACCTGAAAGGATGTTGTAGTGCGGTGGGTGTTGGTCTCTTCTCCCAGGTGACTAGTGATAGGACAAGAGGAAATGGGCTTAAGTTGTACCAGGGAAAGTTTAGGTTAGGAAAATTGTTTTTACTGAGAAAGTGCTTAGGCATTGGAACAGGCTACCCAGGGAGGTGGTAGAATCACCATCCCTGGAAGTCTTTAAAAAACATCTAAATGTGGCACTTCAGGACATGGTTCAGTGTTCCTGATAATATTTAGTAGATGGCTGGACTTGATGATCTTGAAGGTTGCTTCAAACCTTAATGATTCCATGATTTTAATGTGAGTTACCACAAATGGGTTTTGGAAACTTCATATGCAGTGGCCAGGTCCAATATGTGCAGACGGTCACAGTGAGTATGCACACAGATGGCCAATTCGAGATCTAGAACCCCATCCAAAGACAATGGAAGTCAATAGGAATATTTGAACTAACATCAATGGATGTTGGACTAAGCATCAAGCCAACTGATGGAGAGACAAAGCTATCCTTCCTACAGCACAAATACTCTACTGCAGGAGTAGAAAAAGCATGATTAGACTACTTACACAAGACTGTTCAAAAGTTTTGAAGTGGCTGTTTCTTAATCAAGTAAGTTCCAGATAAACTGTGTACATCCAACTAAATGGTGAAATATGTGATAAATACATCTGTATAATAGGAAATGTATGTTAACATTTTGACTCAGTATTAGAAAATGTTAGACACAGAGGTGGCTTGTCACATAGCAGCCTAAAAAGTTAAATCACAGATGTAGATTTTCCTGGCAGAAGAGACCAGGCTTCACTTAACTGTCTGTCCTGTATGCAAAATTCCTAAGAAGGAATGTTTTTTTTCACATTTTCACTGCAGATTTTCCAAATAAAATAGTTCATACAGCTATATAATTATGCATATGCCTTTGTAACTACCAGGGAGTTGAATATTTTGCTTAAAATGTGCTAGAGCTAAATTAGAATGAAATTAAAATAAATGTTACTATTTTATATCTTTGGCAAAACAACCCATTCCAAACCAAGTGTCCACGTTTTGTAGAATTGTATTTTACCTTATGTGTGCAACTCCAAATCTGTTCTTCCAAACACTGAGCTAGTGAAATACTTAAGAATTACTATCAATCGAAATAACAGAAGCACGTAGGTGGCTATTCTTTCCTGTCATATCAGATGTTTAGGTATGCCTCTGCAGTTATAAAGTGGTACTTTTTAGGTTTGCCTCTGAAGCTTTAGAATGGTAATTACAAGTATGAGAAATACTCATGGAATATCCTCATTAAGTGTCTCACAATATCCCCTGCCCTCTTTCTTGTAGGCTGTAAAAAAGATTTTAAGAGGAAAATGTTATGTCTGACAACCAATTAGTTATACTAAAAATTAGAAAAGTAATTCTTTCTGAGTAAAAAGAATGGAAGTTCTTGGGGTTTTGGGGTTTGTCTGTTTTGACTCTTAACCTGATTTTTTTGATGACAAAAAAAAAAAAACAAACCCAACCCAAATGACAGAGACTGGACAGCTCACTTTTCTGTTTGTCACAGACTTGCTGCAGCATTTTATCTCCTACATAGTGGTTGTATGCCAGCTAATGCTGACATAAGGCTGTGATAATGTCATGTCAGCCTACTTAAACAAAAGACAGGGAAATATAAATGAGAAAGAATTATGCAGGGAAGTACGAAGACATATGGGACAGCCTAAGAGGAGGAACATAAGCTTTAGCTGGTGCTGAAGTTCAGAGTTCAGCTCAAGGCAATGTAAGCCCGGACAATGCATTAGACCAAAGCTTTAAAATCTAGAGATTTGTTTGAACTACAAAAGATGCTGTCTCAAATAAATTAGTCAGTTGGAAGTTAAAAATTAACATGACTTTGAGAGTACTGAGTTTATAGCTACTCTGATTCAGTGTTTCTGGAGTTTTTAAAAGATCAAGTCATGTTAAAATAATAGTTAACTGCTCATAACTTTCTCTAAACTTTTGGGTTTGACTTGTTTTATGGTTGATTTCTGCCTCATTTACATTAAAACTGCATTTTATTCTCTGATTATCATCTACCTTCCAGTTCTGAGTTAACAATTCTGAACAGAAACCTAAAAGAGATTTTTTTCAGTTTCATTTCAATTTAGGGTGGGGGGGGGGAAGAGGGGAGAAGGGAATGCTTTCTGTAGATCACACTATTAACAGTGCTTTAAAGTTGGAGGGCTTGTTCTGAAGTCTGCTGTTACTGAAGTCCCCATGCCGTCCACATATACAACACATTTTCTAGGAGAGTAGCACTAGAAGGCAGGGATGGGGACGGAACAGATGGACAGAGCAGAGTTTAAGACTTAAATGGAATAAACTCTAGACCATCGTTCTCCACAGTAAAGCCACAGACTATCTTGAATCTCTTTTTGTAACACCTTTCACAGGAAACCCTTACTGAAATGCACTATGAATTTCTCTAAAATGCTTTCCTGCTTGAGACAGGATTTAGGCTGCTCTCATCAACAATCATTTTCAGAGGTGACTTGAGTTAGGGTAGCAGTGCTGGCAGAGTGAAGATGGCAATGCCCACCTTTGCCTTGAGAAGCTCCACAATGAGATTAAAAAAAAAAAAAAAAAAAAAAAGGAAAAAGAAAAAATACCCAAAACAACACACACCGTGAAACTGGAGATAAGAGCAGAAAGATGGGTGCAGAGGAAAAAAGGAGACAGTGGACAATGTTTTGAGTAGTTTGGGTTCGGAAATCTGAATAAAGATGAAAACGGTAGAACAGTAGAAAGAAGGGGGATTATGTAAAGCTTTAAATTAACTAAACAACATAAACACTGAATAAGGAATAGAAAGGAAAAAGATGAATTTCAGAGATGTGATAGAAGAGGCAGTAAGACCAATATTCAGAAATAATTCTGAAATTCAGAATTAGAATAGGATGAATCAGCTGGATTTACAAGCACTTACTATAGGATGAGTAAGCCAAATTTATTTATAAAGCCAAAAGGGTATGTGAAAGGAGAAAAATAACAAGGGAGAATTGTTTTAAATGGAAATAAAAATCAAGATGTGATAAAATCAAATGGTCATATACTGACAGGAGTGAATTAGAGTACCAACTTGCTTTTTGCACTTTGAACTCTTAAGAGACTGAACTGACTCCCACATTATTAAGTTGTTTGAAAAACTCATTGAATGAGCTGAAAAGTTGAAGATGGAAAAAGAAAGTGAATATATTTGAAAAATCTAACTATTATTAAAGACTTTTCAGTTACTTGTAATGGAGTATTTCTAACATATTTGGGATTGTTTTCTCACAAGTGGTCTGCCTTTTTTGTTATCATGCTATTTCTTCTTCATAAACATAAGTATCCACAAAACATTGTTCTAATGAGGTCTGACTTAAAAAAACAGCAGGGATCCTCTTTAGTTGTAAAAATCCCCTCAGTAGTTTCTATTCCATTCCATTAACATCTAGGTCCTAAGCAGCAAACTAGCACAGTGTAATTTTGCTGTTCTGCTCCTGTAACTTCTGTATATGTTGATACATTTCAGTCAAATGTGACAAAAGAGTAAAGGCCACAGAGTTCTGCAATTTCTGCCAGCTTTGTGAGAGGAAGGGACCATAAAGAGGAAGACTACTACATGTGATGACATCCCTATTAGAAAGCAAGAAACCTGAAGTCTCCATAAATCCAGCCTTTATGAGTTCTGTTGCAATACGTTTGTATTGCATTGTATTGTATGTATATGTATACATACATAATAAATGAAGAATGACCGGTTTTACATGACAAATGAAATCAATATCTTTGACAAGATTGAGATCTGTGGCCATACACTGTCCTTAACAAAAATCTTGCCTATTATTATTTTGGGTAACAGTTTAACAGTTCTGGGAATGATTATTAGATCAAGGAGATACCCATTCTTCTGATGTATCTTCTTTAATTACATTGAAGTATTTTGCCTCCAGGATTCCTGCTGTCTCTCAAGACTAGCATGCAGAACTGAATGTCTGCAGGCATTTCTAGAAAAGACCAGCTGTCTCCACAGCTTTATCTAAATAGTTGCTTCAAATAAAATCCTCACTGATCATAGGAAAGGGAAGTCAAGTTGTTTTATATATGTAGTTTATACCTGTTAGTTGTACTCTGTTTCACCAACTGTAATGCTGCTCCAGTTGATGTGTATACCATCAAAAGGCCAGATTTAACATGTTTACTCTGATTCACAGTAGCTTTAACTAGTGGTACTAATCTCAAAGTAAGACACTGTTCAGTATAGTAGATGATGACATAATCTAATAGTGATGTTTCAATCTGAAGTACATGATCACGTAGCAAAACCAAATTAAGGATATAGATTCCTCTGAAAATATGTAGTTCGCTCAGTGCTCTGAATTAGGCAAGAGTTAGCTTTGACTGCCTAATTCATACCACAACATGAAACATGTGTGCTTCACTTTAAGTTTATCAATAAGTCATCTTCCTTCTGAGATTCTAGGGAACATAATTCCCTAACACTACAAGTATTTTTCTTGAGAAAATAAACAGCAACTACTCTGATGGAGAACAAAATCAGTCGTTCAGTTTAAATTAATCTAATAATTTTTAACCCTGGTTTTATGCTATAACTTTTTAGGATGATCCATGTCCATAAGAAAGTGTATATATTCAGACTATTAAACTTTCAAAGCTCTCAAATGTCTGGTTCATAAATTACCAACAACACATCATCAAAGAAAAGGAGATAAAGCAGCAAGTCTTTGGAAGAAATGCTTTACATTTTGAACTTGAAAATATACTCTCAAATCAAGTATGTTTTATCACCACAAAAATATTTTATCCCTATTTTTATTTAATGCACTAAATTATAAGTTCTGTCAGCAGAATAGGTTGCAAATGAAGGAATAGAATAATGGAGTTCCAGAGGCCAGGAATAAGAACTATGAAGTATATTTAAAATACACATATATTACTTGAAATAGTAGAAGGTGAATTCTGTAGGTATTCCCAGGTTTATTTTTGTATTAAGGAAGTGAATACTGACAAGATATGTCTTATATCTAAAGGGCAGAAACCGGTTTAACCACAGGGCTATAAATCCTCTATGACTGTGCTGCATTTTAAGATTATACTACAGTATGCTTCAGTATACCTCAGAGTATTTTAGTAGTGTACATTAGACATGCTTTTCTCAAACTAGGCTGAAAGATGTCTGTTTTTCTGTATTGATGTAGTGCCTTCACATGTGTGGAAGATAAGCACCAGATGATCATTTAAATACACAGTGATGCTTCAATGCAAATATTTATATAGACTGATAGAAGAGTGGAAAATAGCAAGTTAAAGATTGTGGGTTCTTTTCTTAGGTCAACTGGAAGATGAATCTATTAATATAAAACCAGCAAATACTGATGGTAGTACAAAATATACTGGTAGCTGCTGTAAAAATATTTTATTTATACATTAGTACTGAGCAATTAATGTATGTTTTACTCCAACCACTCCACACCATCTCTGTTCAGTCATCATGTGAGTATAAAATCTAAATTGGATTAATACAACCAAAGTCGGGGAAGTCCAGGATGCATAAAGGTGGCAACCAGTTTATAGTGGAATGAGACAGAAACATAAAAGTAAGTTTTAAAGACACTCTTTCATGCACAAAGATTTACTAAAATGTCAAAATGACATTTGACTACATGGTAGATCAAATTCTTGCAGGTATGGAGACTGACTGAGAGAAATGCACTTTCTTTAGTACATGACTAACTTAAATCAATTACCTTGAATCATACAGAGAATATTGAGTACCTTGTTAAAGTAGCTAAGATATCAGGCAGAAGTCAAAGAAAATAGTGGCAATGATGTGAGGGAGCTGGCATAAGGTTGTAAATCTGTAAGGGCTGGAAAGGAGGAAAGAAAACATAAAAGCAACCTCAGTTGAATAATGAAGAAGAATAAATCTAATGTGTCACCTACACAGTATAAGATAGTTCACACACACACACACACAAATTAAAAAATATGTAGAACCTGGAATATGTAAAGTGGTGTTTGGGCAACGACAAACTACAACACTCTATATTACAGCTTTTTTTGGTGTGCTGTTTTTTTTCTTTTTGTTCCAGCTCAGCTTCCCTGACACTTTAGAGGGTGCAGCAGGTCAGCAGTGCAGGAAGCTGTATAGTCCCCATGGCAGTATCTGCAGCATGAGTGCTCCAAGCTGATTTATTTGAAGCTGCTCTAGGAAATGCACCTCCCTCTCTCTACTACCCTAACCCAAAAGCAAACCAGTTTATTCCATAGGAGAATGCTCATACAGAGTTGCACACAGACTCAGTGTGTGAGGGAAATTGATTTTTTTTTAAAAGAAAATATTTCTTTTTGGCTTTACTTTGTCTTGTAAAACTTGACGTCAGGACTGTTCATACTTATTGCCAGAGAAATCTGCATCTGTGGGCTCTGATGACAAAACGCTGAACCTTCAGCATATTCTTTCAGCTTTTCTTTGTTCCACCTTTCATTCTCTCCCTCTTTTAACTCTCTGTGTCAGTATGGTACAGAAATTTTCTATTTTATCTCTGCAAGTTCAGAAATACTGAAAGAAACTTATCATAGATGCTTAATTTTGTCAAGAAAACTCCCCAGTCCCAAACTTCATGTTAATGCAGAAACAAGAATTGATCAGCAGCACCAGTTTATCAGCACTGATGCATTTTGTCTTAAGCATATAAGGTGTGCAGCAAGACCGGCAAACCACAAGCAGATTTTTTGTTTTCCTGTAAAACCAGCTGATTTACCAATACAGAGGCTGATGTTCCAACTTTCTGGGGTAAAGGCTCACATCAGCCCCGTTGCATTTAACACATATTAACAGGGTTGCAGAGGGTGACATAGTTTATGAGTGTGAGAGAATGCTGTGACATGAGTTCCCACACATCCCCATGGCACTGGTACCCTGGGAGGTTTGCCTACATGGTGTGAGTCCCACTGTGGCTGTCTGCTCCCAGGCAGGACATGCCACCTCCAGGATCTCCACGGACCCTGCAGACTGCTAAGAGCTTCATGGTGGAGGTCATTTTGCTGCTTAGCCTTAGGGAATAGAATGGGTTAAAAAAAACAGTACAGTGTATTTCTTGTAGCCACATATAGCATCAGTCAGAACACATTCTGAGTGCTTTTAAGAGTGTTTATTTATAACAAGAGCTGGATATGAGTTTTCCATTGGAAAATCCCATCAGAAAATGTAGTTGCTGGAAAACCTATTTCTCTGAGAAGCTTTTTATAATGCCAAAAATATATTATCCTTTAAAAATCAGCTTATACTTAATTTTAATTTTTATCTGAGCCAAAGCAGAGAATTTTAATTTAGTACAAAGACTTCAAACAACAGGCTGCATTTTCTTATGGTACATGGATTTCCTTATGAGGCAAGTAACCCCTCTAGTCCCATCCTTCATACAGGGCAGCATCCCTGCAGTGTTTCATCTTCTGTAATGTCACTTATAGTGCAAAGTTTGATGTGCATATTGTCTCAGAGGGTAAGGAGGGGTGCAGGCTGTCTAGCTTTACAGAACCTATTGCACATTATGTGCACCACAGGAAAATGAAGTTTCATTTCTTAAGCGATTCACATCGCAACGCTTCAGGCCATTCCAAGAAATCAGAATGAAACATGACAGTTTTAGGAATGCCAAAATACTCATTTTCAAAACTGCAGTTAACAGTTTGGATCATATGGGACACTATAATATGAAACTACTTTTAATTTTTTTTTTCTCTATAAAACAGTTCAAAACAAACTTGCACTAATTCAAGGTGTAAATGAAATGGTTATCATTGGAATTTGCTTTGGGTTTAAAATAGATTTTTACTTTTTTAAATTCACTTTCACTTGTGGTCATTTATTATCATTCACTTACCAAATATTTAATCTCAAGAATGGTTCATCCTGTTAAACTGTCTTGTGAATAAACTGACCTTCCATGTGAGGGGAATGAAAATAACCTTTAAAGTACATTTGAAGTTATTCTGGTTATGAGACAAGATTTTTCAACAACTCTTCCTGGGCTTGTTTTAGTCTCATGTTTCCAAAACAAGAAAACAAAGAAAACCAGAACATGCATTACTTACTGGATTACAGAGAAAAAAAAAGATTTTAAAACATCCTGATTCCTCATCATTGTAATTACCATAAAAATATAGGTCATACACAAAGACAGAATGCAAGCTTGCTTGTTCCTGGTTCATTTGAGGGGGTTTGGATAATTTATTTATTTATCATTTAAGGATATGGACATTTAGAGAAATTAGAAAGGATTAGGTTCATCAAAGGAAATGAAATGTCGTCATAATGAAACAAAATGAATAGTGTGGAAATTAATTTGGGGCATATGGCAAAAGCTATGACAGTATTTCTATGTTCATGTTTGTTTCTTTTGTAATCTTACTGTAGTGCCTACTTATTCCATTTATACTATATAAATATATTCACTTTTAAACTTAAGTCTTAGCTTACATATTAAAACATAGCTTCTGGGTTTACATTAATGTATTTAATGTACTGTGAAGGTCTCTGTCTTGTATTATTCAGCATAATAGGGATTCTATTTTCATATAGATCCCTAGCAAGCATCAAGGCAAAATATATACAAGATTACTTTTTTGATTAGCTTGCAAACACCAGGATATTAGTGAATAAATTGTCTAGCAAAAATATATTTTACGAGTTAAAATTACCCATGAAAAAGTTTAAATAATATGTTAAAAATATTTTAAAGACTAAATTCCATACTAAAGACTTTTTTTCATATTTAGGTTTCAGAAAGTGCTACTAAATGAAATCTATAGATCAAAACCAAAACCAATCTTTTTACTACTCCATGAACTAACAGTTTAAATATAACATTTTTGTTCATCAAAAGGCATATTTTCCCATGTATTAGTTATATTTCAAGATCTTCTAGCAAATTCTATTCCCTACTTAGAGATATTGTCTAACCTTTTCCCAGAGAGTATCTCAGCTACTAAAAGAGACTGGGGGAAGAAAGGGGGAGCAAGGTGGAGAAGAGGTACAGAGGCCGCATACTGTTCCTGATGTTATAGAGGAGAAATTTAATTAAAATACACCTGCTGTATGTAGTCTGCCAGAATTTAATTATGTGAAGTGGCAGATTCTTATGGATGAGAATGGCTATTCTCCTTTTTTTTTAACTGGGTGAAGGATAATAATTCAAACCTGTCTGTTGTCCTTTCAAGTTCAGAGCCTTACCATTTGTCACAGCCAGGTTTAGTAAAGGTGTTGTGTCACAGAACACAGCACTAAGGGAGCTTTGTTTAGACGCTGTTTTAAGGAGCTTCTCAGTTCTTAAAGTACAGACAGGCTAAAGTAATGTCCACAATTTGAAACGGGATGAATAAAAAGGCTTTTTGACTATTCTGAACAAGTCATCAGTTGCTTCCAGAAGAGAAATCTAAAGATTAATTAATTATTTGACTTTTCCCTTCATAATAGCACACACTTTTCTTACTTGTCTATTCTATTCCCTTGGGGTCTGACATGTCTGCTTTTCAGATCAGTCAGCACAAGACTAATAGTGCTTTAAACCTTTTCATGTTAAAGTCTACCCTTGGCTAACTTCAGCATGGCAAGTGATAACCAATGCACGTGATAAACTACAATTTGGCAGATATGACAGATGCTGAGTTAAAAACGTCCAAAGCATAAAGATAAGGACTAGAGAAGGACTGGATAGGACTTTCAAGCATTGTTCACAATCTTCTGCTTCTCAGTGATCTCCCTATCCAAATCTTATTGGCATCAAAACCAGGAATGAAAATCTTTATAGTATGATCCACTGACAGGTTATTTTGTCTCAGGAGACTAAAAAAATCAAATCATGTATAATAGATGGGGTCAGGAAAAGAGATATCAAAAATCCCCTAAATAACTCAGTAAAGGGTATTATTTTACACTTAAATTTACCTGACATAATGCAGAATATGCTAATATATTTTTTTACACAGTCATATAACTAACCTTTTAATAGTTTATATACCGTTGAAAGTAACTAATAGCAATTTAAATAGCTAACACATATCTGGTAAAACTACAGAAGAGAAAAATACATTTCAGTAATGATAATGCATTAGTAAACATGAATTGTCAGATCATTGCATAAACAATGTTAATGAGGCAGTGTACATATTGCTGTGCTACTGTCCTTAGGTATTATTTTAAAGCCTTTAAGATTACAACAGTTAATCAAGTTTTCATATGGTTACCAGTGCCAGGTAAGGTTCAAGTGTCATATTCTTGTCTCACCCCCAACCTGTACACTAGTTTACACTTTTAGGCTTCTCTGTACAATGATGCAAAGAGATGGTGTGTGTTTTCTTTGATAAAATATAGCTATAATATTTTCCATCTCACACATAACAGAAGTCTCCTTTAAGTGACAGTTTATCCATTTCAAGAATTTAAACCCCCCTGGCATGAGATAAATTCTTTTGCTAATCAGCTCTCCTTTGCTTAGTAAACCATGACTACTCACCACAATGCTGGACGCACCAGCCAGTGTGACAAAAGCTAGATTTTGTCATTAAAAGCCCCTAACAGTTGTTTTTACAGTTCTGTCCTGTTCCACTTACCAACTAGTATGTTTAGATGTAAATTCACTTCTTGATTTAAAATGTTCTGAGACTGTGAAAATCTTAGACTAATCTGGTCTCTACAGATCCTTCAATGAGATGAACAGATAATGAAGTGGAAATGGAATAATACACTTCCAATTAAATCTTGATACAAGCTCATCTGTCTAGAAAAAAAATCCTTTCTAAAGCATATTATTTAGTGACTTATTCTTTTTCTGGATGGTAGCATTATCCTAACACAGAGTATTCCTTATGTGGTTATTACATTTGTTGAATTACTTCTCTACAGGCAAAAATTCACCAGCTTTAGGAAAGGTACTCAGTGAAATCTCACAGTAATCCTCATACGAAGTAAAGAACACTGCTGTCGTCACTAGTAAAAACAAGGTAAATCCCAAATTTGGAAAATAAAATGCAGTGCAGGAAGAGATGTTAATCTGTACCCAAAGCTCAACTAGGGTCTTCACTTGATAGACAAGTCCCCAAAAGACCAGTTGGAAAGATGATGCTCTTGGGAGAGGTTAAACCATTTTATTGGCTGTGGAAGGGTCTAGCCATCAAGGCATGTTAGGTATGTAAGAAAACTCAGCCTTTTCTTTTGTTTTCCTGTTTTGGTACCCAAACTCTTCTTTAATCTCCAGAAAACCAGCGGCTATGTTCTGAATGCAAGGAGAGCATCCTGAAGGACATAGAGTTCCTTTTGCATTGTAGGTCCTGAATTGTAGGAGAGTCAAATATGGAGCTTTGAGGATCAGATACAGAAACTGCATTCAGAACATAGCTGCTGGTATCAGCCACTCTGTGCAAGCAGCACTGTTAGCAAGTTTTTAATAGAGGATGGCAAGCTGAATACTGTACATGAAAGTAAATTGGTTATGCCAATACAGATGAGCAAAACTCATAATAATGAAGGGGACAGGCTGAATAAAGATGAAGTAGAATTTGACCCACAGTAATAAACAATGGACAAAAGTCTGCAAATATTAATAGATGATATGCCATTTGAAAGGTTTTATTTAATTATGATTTTTTTTCATGCTTTTTAATATTTAAAATAGTATCTTAGTTTATAGCATAGTCTATGTTACTAAAAACAGAAATCTTAAACAGATCTTCTATTTTCTCACAAGAAAACCTTCATACGCCTTTATTATCAGCAATAGGAAATTTCATTTCCTGAGCTGGTCAGAAATCACTGTTGAATTCTCTACAACTGATAACTTGAAACCATTCTTTTCATTACAAGAAGCTTCATCAGATTTTTTTTTTGCCTGTCTTCACTTGTCTCTTGCAATTAGGGTGATTTTTTTGATAGAAGATCCTCTTTCTTTCCAGGACATATTTGGTACAATGCTCTCACAACTTATCTTTTGTAAAAGTGTATTTAAAATTTCAGTTTCCACAAAAAAAGAAACTCAATGTTCCCATCTAAGCAGTTTATTGAAATATTCTCCCTTCTCTTCATCTGGAAAAAGAGATTTTGACTGAGGTTTTCAGATTTTTGTTTTTATATTCCAGGGTCTGTGTTTGCAAAATACAATAAGTTATTCCTGGATATTAAAAAAAAATCTAATAAAACTGCCTCATTTTTGTCAATATATTGATACTTCTCCCTGTGCTCTGTATTTTTCAAATGCCTTACAGAATGTGATGTGAGAATTATCTCCTGAAATACATTATTTCTCCTGCTATATAGGAAAGCATTCAAACTTTAAGACTAATGAAAGCAAGAAAAGAGTTTGGAAAAAGTAACAATAAACAACTAGTTAGAGTAATGCAAATTATTTTTTCTGCAACAGACAAAAACCAGCATATAAGCATATCTCAGAGTATTAATTCCTTGTGTGCTATCTTCCAGGAAAAACATATATGTATATTGTCTCTTGTTCAAAGTGGATTTAGTCACTGAACACTAAAGCTTAATGACAGTTTAAATTAACATATCTTTTGAAAGTGACTCTTTGGTACTTAGGACTGAAAATATAAGGCACATTGGAAATACTAATATTATTTTAACTACTGGAATAATCAACACTTCTGGGTCTTATCTATTGAAGGTGTTTCATAGAGAGGAATAGTTTTATGAAGACCATGCATCTTTTACTTCATATACAGCTGGGACTGAGGATCTTAAGGGTCTTTTCCAACTTAGTGATTCTATAATGTGATTCTATATGCTCCTGTCTCTGGATTTTCATTTTCTCTTCATTTTAGCCTCCCCAAAGGATGAGAAAACCAGTCTGAGATCTCTGTATTCTAGTTTGAGTTCTTTAGCTGGTTGAATACTAAATTAAATTTTGTCACTAACCGCACTTGGAAAAAAAAAAAAATCAGCCAATTTTTCAAGAGACTTCCCTATTTTTATGATTATTGGCAAAACTCATCCTAGGAAATCTTATGGAATTTAATCTCAAGAGACAATGGAAGATAATACCCTTTTTTTACAAATTTCTAAGAACTGTACATGACTGATACCAAATCCCTAAGCACCCATAAACTAAGGTTCCAGCACAATCTTGGGTAGTTAAAGACTTGCAGAGGGACCTGGACAGATTGGATCAATGGACTGAGGTTAGTTGTATGAGGTTTAACAAGGCCAAGTGTGGGTCTGGTCACAACAAGCCCAGGCAACGCTACAGGACTGGGGAGGAGTGTCTGGAAAGCTGCCTGGCTGAAAAGGATCTGGGGGTGCCAGTGGGCAGCTGGCTGAACGAGCCAACAGTGTGCCCAGGTGGCCAAGAAGGCCAACAGCATCTTGGCCTGTATGAAAAATATTGTGGCCAACAGGAGTAGGGAAGTGATTGTGCCCCTGTACTTGGAACTGGTGAGGGTGCAACTCGAGCACTGTGTTCAGTTTCAGATGCCACAGTTTAAGAAAGACATTGAGGTGCTGGAGTGGGTCCAGAGAAGGACAATGTAGCTGGTGAGGGGTCTAGAGAGCATGTCTTATGAGGAGCGGCTGAGGAGAAAAGGGTTGTTTAGTCTGGAGGAAAGGAGGCTGAGGGGGGACCTTATTGCTCTCTACAACTACCTGAAAGAAGGTTATAGTTAGGTGGGTGTTGGTCTCTTCTCCCAGTTAAGTAGTGATAGGACAAGAGGAAATGGGCTTAAGTTGTGCCAGGGAAGGTTCAGATTGGAGATTAGGAAAAAATTCTATACAGAAAGAGTGATGAAGCATTGGAACAGGCTGTCAAGGGACAGGGTGGAATCATCATCCCCGGAGTTGTTCAAAAAACACCTGTAGACATGGCACTTCAGGACATGGTTTAGTGGTCATGATAATGTTGGATTGATGGTTGGATCTTAGAGATCTTTTCCAAGCAGAATGATTCT